>JXCR01139534.1:40639-168821 GCA_002079205.1 Phalaenopsis hybrid cultivar
TTTTTTTAGTTTATTTGATCGAGCCTCACCCTCAATTCTTGTGTTCATCCTTCGGGATAGATACAGGATTTGAGGTAAAGCGCTCTTTCATTTAAACTATGAAAATTATGGGGTCAGTTTGACTTCATCTTTTTCAAAAATAAAAATTTTTAAAGCGTCCTTCCGAAGCGGGCAACGGGATTTCAATTCTGATGACCGATAGCTTCCTACGGGCAAACCCCACACCAAAAATAGTGCCGACACATTACACTTCTAAGAGAGAATTGAGAGTGCCTATATGGTGAAAAAGGCTTGAAAAGAACTTCAAGGGGTTTGCTTGGGAAGGGCTACGTGATGAGTTGCATCTTTGACTTCTTTTGTTTTGTAAGCTTGTGTTTATTAATGAAATCCGTGTTTTGTCGTACCCTTCTCATGAATTCTGAGTAGTTTTCTTTATCCTTTTTCCTACTTTGAGATATGGTTTTGTGAAGAATTGATTTTGTTTTATATGGTTTTAAATGTCAATAATTTGTGNAACTTGTCTGACCATTTACCACCAGATACGTTATGTTTTGCTTCATTGATCTTTTCTTTGTGTGAGCAGGTTGAAGTTAAATATGATAACTGGGAGGAAGTGTTATTATCTCTGAAGCCCATCACTAAGGTGAATGTGAAGACTTATGAGCATTCAATTTTTGGCTGGAGTGGAGGATTTTCCAAAAGCTAAAGAATGGTAACGTCTGCTGTTTCTACCTCTGCTGCTTCTACATTTAGACCATCTACCTCACGTGCTTCTTCATCTCGAGGTAAATCTACTGAGACCCAAGATGAATTATTGTAGAGGATGATGGATAATATTAATTTTACCACTGATAGGATACAAATTTTAGAGCATTTTGCAGAGCATACTGATAGGTATAATAGGAGAAAAAGTGATTATGAAGATAAATTTCACTTATCTCTGGAGAGCCTCATTAGGGGTAACCAAGGAGTGCAACTTCCTCCATATCCTAGATTCTGTGGTTATGAGCCTGCAAAAGTTTGGGATAGCGGTGATTCAGAGGATGAAGAGTAGAACTGAGAGATTTATTTTATGATTGTAATATGATATGAACTATGCGGTCCAGGCTTGCTACATTTGCATCTATGTGTTAGATTGAATTATGCGATGTGGTTTGTACTTTTATGTTTAAGTGAGAATTGTGGTGTGATGTGTTTTCATGTTTTGGACTAGAGACATGTATGTATCTTTACTTGTTTAGAAATTGTGATGTGTGAGACATTTATTTTTAATTGTATTGTAATTTTTGAGTTAGTTAGTAATTTGTTTTAACATTCTACAGTAGTAACTGTTGATGTGTGTTTAATACTATTTTAGTTAGATTACGATTGAACTTGATTCTATGTCTTTTGAAAAGTTTAAAAATGTAGCTAATTTATTTCTTAAATTTAAATTTCTAAAACAACTACCCTGTATTTTTCTTTTATCATGTTAGTGTGTTTGTTTTTATGTTGAGATTGTGAAGTCAAGTTAGTGTGTTAGTTTTTTTTTATGTTTAGACCCACTGCTTAAAAGTCTATTGAATCTCTACATGTTAAACTGAAATGAAAATATAGAAAATTTGATCAAACATTAATTTTACTCCTATTTTTAGTTTTATACTTGTATCATTAGGGTTTAAAAAATTTTTTTTGTATGTTATTTTAAATTTTCATTCCTGCTTATATATATCTGAAACTAAACTGTTTAATCTATTAAGAATTTAAGTTTGGGGGTATGAAAAATATTTTCAAAACTACAATTTTATTTTTTCTCAAATGTGCTACAAGTGAATTCAATTTGAAAAGAAAAGAATTGATTATGTATAAGAAGTTATATTAGGGAAGTAAATTTTGATTTTAAAAATGAGTAAGAAAATTTATTTAAAATTTTTAGTAATGAAGAAAAACTTTAAGTTAAAAAGTGAAGTAAAATTTGATTTTAGAAATGATTAAGAAAATTTAGTTAAAATTTTAAGTAATGAAGAAAAACTTTAAGTTAAAAATTTTTAGATAGAAATGAGTAAAAAAATTTAGTTAAAATTTTAAGTAATGAAGAAAAACTTTAAGTTAAAAATTTTTAGTATAGAAAAAAGGATGAATATAAGTAACTATCTTTAGTAAGAAAAATGTATTTTTGAAAAATTTAGATAATTTAGACTTTTATTTTTAATACTTAAATTTCTTTTAATAAAATAATTTTCAAAAAGATTATTATATTTATAAGTAAAAGACTTATATCAAGACTTTGCTTTAGGAAAAGAGAAGTGCAATTCAAAATCATTAAAGGCCTATCCAGTATAGTAATCCTTGCCTAAAAAAGAAAAGAAAAAAAAAATAATGAAAAGAAAAGGAAAAGAAAAAAGAGAAAGAAAAGAAAAAGGAAAAGAAAAGAAAAAGAAAAAAAATTAGGAAGGAGAGGCTTGAGGATTAGTGCTTAATTAAAAATTGTTTCTAGATTTGATCTTTTTAAAGTATAAGACTTGAGAAACTCTTAAGCTTATAGATATAATATAGTAAGTAAACTTATTTTTAATGAAAATTTTTAAATGGAGAAAATAAAAGAACTAAATTCTAAATTTGGAAAATCTACAATATATTTCTAAATTAGATTGAAACTCATATTTTCATCTATCTTAACATTAAGAATTTTTAAACTTTAAGTTGGTCTCATTTACTGAATTTTTTTTCTAAATTAGACCGATATATTTCTAAATCAAAATTTTATTAACTTTTAAGAAACTCCTATATATCTTACATATTTAGTTTTTAAATATTGAAGTGTCACTTGAGGACAACTAACATTTTAAGTTTGGGGGATTTTGATACACTTAAAATATATAGTATTTTTAGACACATTTATATATCTATTTTTGAGATATTATGCTTTAATGGAAGCTATTTTTGTGTTTTTCTTGCAAATACAAATAAAAGGGTGAAATATGCTTAAAGGAGTGAAAAAAGATCAAATTTGGAGCAAAAAGGTGAAGAATGTGCAAAAGAGTTTTGGCGCCTAAGCGCCAGATACAATGCTTAAGCGCCGGTTAAACAGAGAAGACCACGCCTAAGCAGTAGAGGCCCCGCGCTTAATCGTCAGTGGCAGGTTAAAGCCCCCAAGTGGTGGGAATTGAGGGAACTCTAAAGTGAGAGCTAGTATCTTCCCTGCCTAGCCGGTCTTTAGAACTATTCAAACTAT
Source organism: Phalaenopsis hybrid cultivar (assembly GCA_002079205.1). Taxonomy (NCBI): domain Eukaryota; kingdom Viridiplantae; phylum Streptophyta; class Magnoliopsida; order Asparagales; family Orchidaceae; genus Phalaenopsis; species Phalaenopsis hybrid cultivar. Next base: position 43,854 of record JXCR01139534.1, read on the forward strand.
AAATTAGCCAAAGTTCTTTATATCATCTCTAGTAAGAGTAAAGAATATTATTGCTCCTATTTGGCACAACACAATTGTCAAACTTTCACAACAGAATTCATATACTTTTTATTGATTCATAATAAGAAGAAATATATTTTCATTTTTAGTGCTTTTCTTCTACAAAAACTCTAATTATCTTTTTAAATTGTTATTGTTCTATCAAATATGAAACATATCAAAAATATTTAAAGTTTTCATTACTACAAAAATCAACTTTAGTTCAGATAATTATCTTTTTATTAAAAATAGAATGTTTGATGTTCAATAGTGCATATTGCGTATTCTCCCTGTGGGTTCGATATTCAGGACTTAATCAAAAAGTCCTTTATTATTTGATAACGATACGTATACTTGCGTAGTATCCCAATATATATAAATGAAACATTAAATTCTTATTTTTCTTCAGGATCAAGTTTTTAGTTTTGTTGCAAAGTAAGGAAAGATAAGTGAAATATAATCTGAATTATAATTGTACTGTGCATATTAGTAGTATCCAGGGATCACCGCTACAGACTACTTTTTCAAATGGGCAAAGGCAGCGTCATTACGAGAGGTTACAGCGTAGTGCATCCTTCAATTCTTCAAAAGCCAAGTCGTTTACCATTTTGGAGTTTCGTGCAAAATAATCTTCGACAATGGGACAGCCTTTAAAAGCACAAAAAGCAACAATTTAGTTAAACAACACGAGATAGATTGGAGATACTCTACGATCTACTATCCCAGGGCAAATGGTTTGACCGAAGCCTTCTACAAGACAATGGTCCAGATTTTGAAGAAGACACTGGATGAAAATAAAAGAGATTAGCATAACAAACTGCTAGAAGCTTTGTGGCCTACAAGACAATGTTCAGGACTCCCACTCAGTGTACACCCTACATGCTCGTGTACGGGTCAGAGGTCGTACTACCGCTAGAGGTCCACACACCGTCTCTCAAAGTCACTGTCGTCAATCAACTTACAATAGAAGAAAGTTCAAAACTCAGACTTGAAGAATTAGAAAGTATCAAAGGAAAATGACTAGAAGAACAACTGCATTTAGAGCTACACCTAAAATGATACAAGCCTATGAAAAATTTGTCCGCCCAAGGACACTAAAAGTTGGTGATCTCGTTCTTGTTCTCAAAAGGCCTATTCTTGCACGTTGCAAGATAGGTGGAAAATTCGAGCTTTGAAAGGATCATTTGTCATAGAAAAAGTCTACACAGGAGCAGCCTACCAGCTAGTGGATTTTTAAGGCAAAAGACCCATGTTGTTGATCAACGGACGATACTTGAAGACATACTATGCAACTTAACACTGCTTGGAATTGTCTTTTTGAAATTTTGATTGTTTTATGGTTATTTATTTGGATAAATGTCTGTGACTGGGTCCAAAATTTTGTAATAAAATTAACCTCAATGAAATGAAAACTTTTGAAGCTACATACTTTAATTTTCTCTTTTCTACCTTAAAATTTTGATATTTTACTAAATTAAACAAAAACATATACACATAAATAAACAATTTTCTCATCAATATAAAACTGAAAACTTTCTTTAGAAAACACTTTCTTTTGGTCTTATTCCTGCTAAATTTCAGCGCACTGATGTTTTTCATTTCATCTACAGAGAAAATGTCAGAATAGAAGCTGATTTTTGCTTTTAAAGATGGCTGGAACCTCGCACTTAATGAAGAAAGGGCACCGCAGGGTTGCACCATAGACTTCAACATGGACTTCAGTCAAGTTGACATGGACTATGAGGGTCCCCTGATGGACGTTGTTAGTCGTTGAGAAAAAGAAGGGCTACCGTCACTGTTGAAGATAAGCACCAAGAGGAATTCCTAACTTAACGGGAACAATGTGATAAAGCAAAAAGATCCGATGAAGGGGACTAGTCGAATGCACCGCTATGAAGATATGATGAAAGATTGTGAGATGCACCAGGGAATAATGTGACTAAAGACTATTAGATGCACCACTACGAAGAACTCAACATAGAAATGCTAACCGCAAAAAATATAAACCTTTCCGACGTGAATAAAGAAGACGCCAACAGGAGGCTGAAAAATTTCTTACCCCTAGTCTTGAGGGGAAAATCTACGATCCATATATGAGAGAGACTTCCTCCAGTATGCTTGTCACAAAGGAGGAGTCCAAATTTGCAACAGAACCGGAGATACCAGAAATTTCAGATGATTTTTGTGTGGGTTGCCCGACATGCAATGTCGAAGTTTCCACATGTACACCAGCTACAGGGGCATTTGTGAAATTCCCAAACTCTAATGATCTCCACCTAGAGGACTACAACACTTTGCATGAGTACACGTCCACCGATAGTATATTTTAAGTCACTGATCACCCAATGGGGGAGTCATATATTCCGCTTGATATAGAGACAGCACCAGCCTAGATTCTTGCCTACATTGAAATGAGGGAGCATCCTCGACAGCCACCAATCATCACCATGGCAGAATACTACAAAATGAGTAAAGTGAACAAAAGAGAATTTGAATTCTATCAAGAAGTTCAAGGAAGGTTTGTTAATATACTGTAAGGCTTGGAATTGTATACCAGAGTCTTCTCCGTTAGCGACGAAAGAAGTATTCTCGATTGCATCTTTAATCTAATAGATAGGGTTCGAGCAGGACTTATGACGGAAATGGATGTGGAAAAGGCAGAATCACCATACAATGTGGTTGTTGTTACAATTTCACCCATGACAGATAAAGAAATCCCCCAAGGATTTTGAGATACGACAAGGTGAACCAGCTACCTCCCATCATAAAACAGATGATCAAGAGAATGGTCTGATGGAGCATACTCCTAACTGACTGTATTCCCAACATTTGTATCATCAATATACATGATGAAGGCGACTGCATGCACCCACATATAGACCATCATGATTTTGTGAGACCTTTTTGCATGGTCTCCTTCATGAGCAAAAGCAACATTTTATTTGGAAAAGAAATAGATGTCATTGGATCCAGCGAGTTCAGAGGATCCGTGGAGATTCTGCTTCCAGTGAGTTCAGTGCTGGTTCTTAAAGGGAATGGAGCAGACATCGCTAAACATTTAATTCCTAAGGTACAACATCACAGGGTGTTTGTAGCTTTCCGATGAATGGATGACAGCAAAATGACATATGGATTTCAACCAGATTCAGAGTTAGAAGAACTACTCCCTTACGAGCTAAGAGAGAGTTGCACTTCTAAGCACACGCAAAGGGAACTCTTTTCCTGAAGCGTGGCTTAGTAGGTCAGCTCAATCAGGACCTCACCCTACCAGAGATGGACATTCAGGGGTACATTTTGTACTACATTTCGACCCAACAAATATAATGATGTATGTACCAGATATGATCAACTTGTTAAATGTACCCAGCATGAGATATTTTCAAATGTACTTTGATGCATTCAACATATTGTACCTTTTGAGGCTTTTGCCTATACTCAATCTCTAGCACTTGTTGAAGTAGATTAATAAAATCTCTTTCAGAATTTTGTCTGTTTGTTCAATTGCCCTTTTGTGTAATGGATAAAGAGCCATAGAACCATATGTTGGTTCTGAACAACAAAGAACAAAAAACAAAACTATAAAAACTTAATAATAAAGTTAAAAAAACACTCTTTTGAAAATCAATCAACTAAGGAAAATTAAATTTTGGAAAACATTTTTTGAAAATTAAATGTGATGAAAATAACAAGAAAAATGAAAATAAATCTGTTGAGTTGTTTCTCTCGGTTTCGAGGTCTCTTACTCTTTGCTCGTGCAGCACGGCCGTCCTTGTCTGCACTAAATCTCACAAAATTTCACATATCCTCCTCATCAATGTCAACATTATCACATTACACATATCTATGAGTTCAACACCACAAACGCTTTGTAAATTTCCACTCTCATTTTGTAATCATTCCCTAACTTCTGATTCCTCTTTTCGAGGTCGGTCCTTAACTTCCGATTCTCTTTTGAGATTGATCCTTAAATTTCAATTCTCATTGTGGAATCACTCTCTAAATTCTGATTCCCTCCTTTTGAGTTCGATACCTAAATTCCAACTCTTTTTTTGAGATTGATCCTTAAATTTCAACATTTATTTTGGAATCAGTCACTATCTTCTGATTCCCTCTTTTTGCGGTCGGTCCCTAGCTTCCGATCCTCTTTCTGAGATTGATCCTTAAATTTCAACTCTCATTTTGGAATCAATCCCTAACTTCTGATTCCCTCCGTTTGAGGTCAGTCCTTAACTTTTGATCCTCTTTTTGAGATTGTTCCTTAAATTTCAACTCTCATTTTGGAATCAGTCCCTAACTTCTAATTCCCTCTTTTCGAGGTCGGTCCCTAACTTCCGATACTTTTTTTGAGATTGATCCTTAAATTTCAACTCTCATTTTGGAATCAGTCCCTATCTTCTGATTCCCTCCATTTTAGGTTGGTCCCTAACTTTCGATCCTCTTTCTTAAATTGATCCCTAAATTTTAATTCTCATTTCAGAATCAGTCCCCACCTTCTAATTCCCTCTTTTTGAGGTTGGCCCCTAACTTCCAATCCTCTTTCTGAGATTGATCTCTAAATTTCAATTCTCATTTTAGAATCAGTTCTTAAATTTTGATTCCCTCATTTTGAGATCATTCCCTAACTTTCGATCCTCTTTTTGAGAGTGATTCCTAAATTTCAATTCTCATTTTGGAATCAGTCCCTAAATTATGATTCCCTCTGTTCGAGTTCAGTACCTAAATTTCGACTCTCTTTCTGAGTTTGATACCTAAATTTCAACTCTCATCTCAGAGTCAGTACTTAAATTTTGATTTTTATCTGATGGGATCAGTAGCTAAATTATGATTCCCTCCCTTTGAGGTCGGTACCTAAATTTAGACTCTCTTTTTGAAATTGATACCAAAATTTTAATTCTCATTTCGGGATCAGTACCTAAACTCTGATTTCTATCTTTTAGGTCGGTACCTAAATTCCAACGCTCCTTTCTAGGATTGATACTTAAATTTCAATTCCCATCTTGTGGTCAGCACCTATATATTGATTCCCTTACTCTGTAAACACCAGAAACTTGATAATTTGAAACATACTCTCCGATATCTAGTGAGAGTTTCTACTCCTTGATTTTGATTAGATATTCGCATGCAATATTCCCAATTGGAAACACCTAGCACTCAATTTTACACTTCTTTCTATTTCTATTGATTTAAGATTTTTTTGGTCTAGTTGATCTCGTTAGTGAACGCCAATACGCGCGATGTGTTTTGCCTAGCACGCCACCCCTATTCGACCTAACTTTTGTTTGAGGTTTAGTTTTCCCTCTTTAGTTGCCTAAGGTCTAGCCATAGGACTTTTCTGTTAACTATTCTTAGAAAACTAGAAAAGGAACCCTCACCATTAGAAATTCTTAACTTTTTTTTTCTTAACTTAAAGTTCCACATATTGGTCCTAACCTCTAGCTTTTAGTTGGTGAAGTTAGTATGGAGGATCTTAAGAGAGTTCTCATAAGACTGTTTGGCCTTAGGATTGACTCTAAGTGTTGGTCTGGAGCTAGTTCACGCACTACACTTACTACCACCGACAATAACTCACAACCGTAAATCTTAATTTGTTGACTTTGATCCCTTGATCTTCCGGGAGACTCATGTAGATGGTCCCCTAAACTCATTAGCCCTAGGCTAGGGTTTAGCTAAGACCAGTACAGAGAGGACCCAAACAAGTATTTCATTGGTCCATAGCTCATGTAAGGTGGTTGACACCCCAATTCTACCAAAGTTTCCATTTTGGTCATTTTACCTCCAAACCTACCCAAATTACCTAAAACACCCCCAAATCCCAAATTTGGCCAAAAATCCCAATTTCACCTAAAGTACGCAAATTTGTTACAACATCACTTCAAACCATTTCAAAACACTTAAATTGCCCAAAACGCCCAAAATTGCCAAGATTACCAAAATACCCTCAGATTTGCCAAAATTACAAAAATACCCTTGGTACCCCAAACTCTCCAAAAACCTTAAAAATCATCTCAAGTGAATCCAAATTTGACACAATTTAGACCAATTTGACCATTTTGACCAAAACCCCCAGATTGCCTTTAAATGTCCAATATCCCCAAATTCATCCCAAATGTCCATCAATTTTGACCTAATATTCCCTCAATTTCAATAATAAACTCAATTTCACCTTTCATTTGATCAATCCAAACCAAATATAAGTCTTATCGGCCCATTCTTTGAGCTAAATTTTTATTCAAATCAAATCCCCAATTTTGACCATATGACTTAATCTCACCTAATTGAACCCCATAGCCTACTCAATTTGCCTCAATTTGAGTACTAACTCTTCATAACACTCCTACACATCAAATTTGACCTTTAATTGGCCTTGGTGAAGCCTCAATTTTACTTAATTTTAAACCAAGTACAATAATCCCCAAATTTGTCCCAAATTGGCCATGTCTCCAAATTCCACAAAATTGAATGCCCTAACCCCAAAATTGATATCCAATTGATGTTAACAACTCTTCATGAAATTACTATGGACTATTTTCAATCATCATTTTGGACCTAGACCAAACTTATCCTAACCTAGACCCAAGTCTAGTCCAACATGCCTAAAATGACCAAAATCAATCCTTCAAATTGAGCTTTCAATTGACCTTGAAATTACTTTAATCCTTCACCAAAAATCCTCATTACAATCATATACACAATTTTGATCAATCAATTGGGCTTAAAATCATGGTTAGTTTAAACCAAACCAAACTTTTAGCCATTTGGACCCAAGTTGAGCTTATGCACAAAAATTGACTTAACCATGTCTAAGCCACCAAATTAATGACCCCACAACCACTAAGAACACCTTATTAACTAGGCTAAACTCTCTCAAACCACCCAAGTAAGCTATGGACCAATGGGTCCATAAATTAAGGGTTCTTATCCTATTTTTGGGCTATAACCAAAAATATCTTCCATCATCACTTACCATTGGGAGTAAATTATAGTTAAGCCTCCCCCTAACTCACCTGACCTTCTGGCCACTACACCTGGCCCTGTCGGCCGGCCTACTAGCCAAAAAACACCTAAATCAGACCCCCAAACTCAAATTCATAGCCAATTTCAACTCTAGAGGCCAGCTCATCCCAATGGCTCTTTAGAGCTCCTCAGCCCTCCACCTAAGCACCATTTTACACCTATCAATTAGCCCAGAGCTCCCCCTTAAGTTCCTTTATTTAGTCAATCCCTCCATGGCCAAAGAGAGGTGTGTGCCAAAATCCTTGGGGAAACTCTGTCCAATTGCTTTCAGACACTTTTCAAGAACTCCTAAGCTCGTTGCCACCATTTTCCCTCATTGTTCTCTACTATGAAAGCCCAATTTTAAGACTTTCAGTTCAAACTAGGACATCTCTCCACAGTCCACCAAACTAAAATTAATTATGCACACACCATCCATAGAGCAAGAGGAGTTGATTTCCCATCAAACCCCCCTCTAAAATAACCTCTAGGGTAGCTCTAGACCAACACCTGAAAACCACCTTGATCGAATTCATAACTAGAAAATTGACCAAGGCTTGAGACTTCATCCGGAGGTTCGTTGGGTCCAATCAAAGCTAGCACAACCATCTGATTGATGTGTCTCCTCTCATACAAAGGTATTGATTCTCCATTTGTAATGGTTTGATTTCAAGCTTGATTAACCATATAAATGTGTTATTCTTGAGTAGATGAAGGTTTAGAAATAAACCACATGCAATTTGGTTGAGTCTAGCTTGAAATCTTAAGGTTTTAGTGTGAACGGCTTACGGGTTAGGTCACTTGGGGACAATAACAGAGAGTCCTCTGATCACGCATGTATCCAACTAACGAAGGAGATTGAGCCAGAAGAGCATATGGTGTGTGAACCACGAGCCACGTGGCAACTAAAGTGGATGGCAATGTTGACTGAGAGCATGCCTCGTGTGAGTTTGAAGTCACCATAGGTTGAGGTGGTGCCGCGTGTATAAGCAAAAATATAAGGATTTTTTGAATTATTTTAAGTACCTAAACTTCAAAAATCCATATCTTCCTCTAAAAAAATCATAAAAACAAAATAAAAATACCTTCTTACTTAGTGCACAGAGTAGAATAATGTGAACTAAAAATAAAAATCCTTTTCTTATTCCCTGATTTTTATTGAATTAAATACCCTCTATGGTCCTTCAATTCTCCATGGCTAAACGTTGCTCACCATGGCTTAAAATTTTTAGGGTTTGTTCCTCATGACAGAGGCTATGGCTTCTGATTTTTCTAAGGTCAGAGGACATTCTTATGCTTATATCCCTAACTTTCAAGTTAGAGTGACCTTTTTGGCTTATTTTGGCTATATAATCAAAATATCACTTGGAAAATTATGAGAATAGTTTTAGTAGGTTTTTTGGGGTCAGAGAATTCTATGAAAAATATTGTGATGTCTTGAATCATTTTGTATATTTCCATGCTTAATTAAATGCATATACCTTATATTAATTTATGTAAATGACACACTTATCAAAAATTGACAAAATCACTTCCTCACTGTCCATAAAAATCATATTTACTCAATGTAAAAATATCAAAATTATTTGACTTAGTCTAAGCACTAAAAATAGATTTTTGAGAAAAACTTGTATTTTTATATAAAAATAATTACATTAAATGAAATAAGCATAGAAACAATTTTGAAAATTAGCTCTCTATGTTGCTTTTGACCAGAGGAACTTAATAAAAATAAAATCCATTTTTGTCAAAATAATTTGTTTTTAAAATATATTTTGAATTAAAAATAATTAAAACAATCAAAAGTTTCAAAATACAAAAAATGGTTCAAAATGAGTGGAAATGTCCCGTGATCACTTAGAATTTATTAGGATATTTTTCCTAATTTTTCTAAGTTAAAATATAAATTTTAAAAGCTTCAAAATGAGTTTTTCATATTTTCCCCTTAAAATATTTATAATAAATAAATAAATAATCAGAAAAATAAAAAACTTGGTTCTCTAAGTTTTCTAAATTCAGAAGATTCTATTAAAAATATAAAAAATGATTTTTTGTAATTAAAACATTCTTTTCTATTTAATTTAATCATTAAATTTCATTAAAAATTAAATAATACTAATAAAAATTTAAATTAAGAAAATCATGAAATTTTGTCTAAGTGTTTCTCTGACCTTAAGAGACCTCTAATAGTTTTTCCATAAATACAAACTTTATTTTGGATAACTAAATAAATTAACCTTTGAAAATCCTATCTTTTAAATTTAAATAATTATCTAAATTAAAGTAAAATTTTGAGAGGCCCACATGTTCTCCTCCAACTTCATAACTACCTCATGAATATGACACTTTAAACCCTTAAAGTCATTTGAGTTGTGTTTAATGAGTTATGAGCTGAAGTACTCCAAGAGCAAAGTGAAAATTTTAGACTTTAGTGCCTTAATCAAAATTTAGGATTAACGAAATGGAAAGTGGGAAATTTTTTATATTAACAAGCATTTTTTAATTAATGAAATACAATAAGATTAAAAGGTAGAAACTCATTCACTACCCTTGCACAACATCAGTAAAACCATAATCCTCCTAATCTTCATGACTTGGAAGCCAACTAAGATCAGAACATTCTTAAGTGACAGGCTTAAGTTGGAAAGATAGAAATTCACTTTTTTTAAGCCCAAAGTTGAGGATGGTTTGACCATTTCATAAGAATACATATCATTTAAATCAAAATTTTGGTAATCACCTTTTCACCTATCATGATTGCTAAAGGCTTACTAGTGACATAAGCTCAACATCTAAACTCAATTGATTGGACTTGAAAGATAAAATAATTGATGACTAACATCTTTAAACACTACAAACTTGACCTTACTTGTGGGCACCATAATAACCTAAACTATCCTTATGGGCACCCACTCACATAACTCTTAAACAAAACACCAACTGATTAATTGAGTATTCTATCCTTGAGATAATTAAATTGCTATGTTTCACTGAGTAAAGGGGTAGTCACACTTCAACCTTGAATGATTAGTGGAACAATATGATAAGCCCAAAAAATGAGCTCAGAATATTTCAAGAGATCTTCAAAGTGATCTAGGGTCATGCCTTGAGCACTTTGAAATCTATTGGACATTCTGAAAGGCAAACTGGACTTGTCATATTCTAAAATCAACCACTAAGATTTTATAAGACTCAATAAAATCATAACTTGGGGTAGGGTAGCTAAACCTTCATCTACTCTTATAATTTTAGTTCCTTGCAATATAATATACATGCCTTGTAAGTACTGATCTTTCAGGTGGTGGAAAGAGAATACTCACCAGTTACGCTTTTACAGTTTACAGTATCATTTTTTCTTGTACTTTCCACACTATATTTTTATACTTATAAAACTTGAATGTTAAAGAATGATGTCACCCTGCATGAAAGCCAAAACTGCTAGGGTAGCCGTAACACCAAAATCAAAACTAAAATCAACCAAGATAAAATTCACCAACACAACATTCAAAATATAACACAACTCAAAATTTTATCACTAACATCAGTAAACAACACTTGTGACAAAATTATGACATCTCTATCGGATGATCGGGAATCCTTCGGAGGAGGTAACCTACAGTTGCTAACGAGGCTTCCCAAAGTTTAAATGAAATTATGGAACTCATTAAGTTGAGTTTAGTAAATTCATTTAGACTAAGTGAAACCAATAGAAAATAGTGGTATCGGAATGAGGGAACCGTAGGATCTTAACCGATGTTGCTCTAATCAACTTTAATATGCCCCATAATTTTTAAATAAACATAAGCATAGGGACATCTGATTAAACATCATGACTTGACACAATAGAAAACTTAAACTCGTCACGATGAGGAGCTTGGAGCTAGCATTGTGAGCAGCACAGCCATCTTCAACAGCAGAACATGTCTACACCAGCTAAACTATTCCTTATAATTAAAAAACAAAGCATAGGATTTCGAGGTTGTTTGCTTATGCAAAATAAATCCTCAACTCATCTTTAGGCCTTTGTGTAGCTTTATTATACAATATAAGCCATAACTCATTTTGGGATTCCGAGGTTGTCATTTGTCACAACCTAAATTCTTATATCTTCTAGGCTATTTGTGTGATTGTTTCACGCAAGTGTAAGCTCTAATTAATAAAATTGGCAGGATGAAACATCTAAATAATCTCTCTCCAAAATTGAAGCTAAACCATAACGTAACATGAGTAGTCACTGAGGTTCTCTTTAGGATCAGTGACATCCCCTAGTTCTTCCTCCTTTGGACTTTACAACAAAATGTTCCAAATTTGAGTCATTCCCCTTTCACACCTCTTTATCCGATCTTGTTAAAAAGTCCTATCCTTTTGACCTCTTTGAAGATAATATTCCCTGATTTTTATTGATTGTTTTCTTAGGTGACTTCGACTATCTAAGATGTAATTAAATATAGGGGCTTTCCCTTATAGGAAACCTTTTCAAACCCAGCTTAATATAATCCATATTTAAAATTTTAAATTAAATAGGGGAACTTGTCGGCAAATAAAATGGTTTCGCAGACCAAACAGATGTGATATATTTCTTTGTTTATTTAACTGAGTCTCATCCTCAAGTCTTGTGTTTATCCTTTGAGATAGATACAAGATTTGAGGTATAGTGCTCTTTCATTCAAACTATGAAAAATATGGAGTCGGTTTGATTTCATATTTTTCTAACAACTTTATATATATATATATATATATATTTATAAATTAAATGCCTTTTTGAAGCTGATGATGGGATTTCGATTCCGGCGGCTGACAACTTCCAATGGGCAACCAACTCCTCTCACTCAAAATAGTGCTGACAGAGAGCTATCAACACAATGATCTATAAAGGGTAGTCCTAACCTTGATCCAAGTGATTAACCGTGGACCATTATAGATTTTCATTTTAAATTTAATTTTCATGCATATATAGTTTACTTTATAATGCAAAAGAGATTTCATTTAAATTATTTTACAGAGCGGTGTAGTCCACATGTTAATTAGTTTGATCGAGCTAGTACTACAGACAACCTAAGATTATCGGGGGCAATCATCTCACTAAGAGTCGTCAAGTACTATCATTAGTCATTATCCTCACCTTTTGTCAAGGGTAGATACCATTCTAAAATTCCACATTGTATCCTTCAGTTCAGCACACATTAGCATTATTAGCATTACCCTAGCCACCAAGACCTAAGACTTACATAAGCTCGATGACCCATATATGGAAAAAACAAATATGCCCAATTGCTCACAAGGATTTTAATATCTTAGAAAAAACTTAAATCCTTGAGCATTGGGTCAATTATTGTAAGATAAGTAGAGTAAGGCCCTTTTATTGATTTAGGTGAATTATTGGGTCCCAAGGAATAACTGGTCGCGACTTTCTAAATGCTCGGTTTCTAATTTAATTTTTTATATCTTCTCTTTTGTCGTAGTTATGAACGCAAGTAGACATATAACTAAAGTAATACAGGGCTCTTGTGTTACTAAGTCACTAATAGTATAAAGAAGATTAAAGCCAATATCTAATTAACAATATGCATATTAAAAATATTTAAGTCGCTAATAGTATAAAGAAGATTAAAGATTCAAGTTCATTAAAGTACTAACTAAGCTTCTAAGCAAGTTATCTAATGTCAAACTAAGTTTTTGTGTTGCAAGTTTCAAATATAGAGAAGAGTCCTCCCCCATACAATGATGCTGTGGTGAGTGAAAGATAAAGATTAGTAGGATATTTTGTTGTGCCAAATATGAGCATTCCGATTCTTTACCCTCTTTTCAGTGTCGTAAAGAACATTAACTAATCGTAGGTTTTTTCTCCTATATCAATAGGTAGGCTAAGAGGATATTGACTGTCACTCCAGAGCTAACACTTCCCTTCCCCTAAAGGCTAGCTCTTGCTTTAGTTTACAAACACTAGGAATAAATTGGGTATTTTAGCCTGTCACTCTAAAATCTCCAATTCTACGCCTAATAAAATATATATCTCTATTTATTTGCATTCAATTCCCATGAACGTTACCATCCATGTGATTTGAATGTGATATTCACTATTTTTGTAGAATGCATAGCCCTTTTGGATCATATAATTCACAAAAAATCTTAACAATTCAATTGGTCAGATCAAAAAATAAATGAAGCACTAAGTGTAAAACATCACAACATTTTGGCATGAATTCAACACAACCAATCAAAATCATCACATCACCACATCTCATTATAGGGAGAAAGAAAAATAAATATACTCAGAACTCATGAGGAAGATACGATAAAATAAGGATTTTATATTTAAAAGAAACTTCATACAACCATAAGAAGTAAATATAACTTATCTCAAGTTCTTCTCCAAGCAAATCCCTTGAAGTACCTTTGAATTTTCTTCTCTCTTTATAACTCCACACAATTGCTTCTTTAGATGAATAAGGGAGAATAAATCTCTCACTTTCCTTCTCCTCCTACAATCCTTAGAGAGGAATCCAACATAAACTTAACTCTCTCACACTCTCTAAAAAAGATTAAACACTCTCCCCTACACTCACACCACCTAATTTGGGCACCAAAAGTAGTTTAAATTCCTTTAGAACGAATTCTCAGAGAGATTTCCCAAGAACCCCTTCAAAATACATCCAAATACTTTGAATTTGGGCATAAGTAGGCATCGGAGCCATCGACACTGGATAGGGCACTGCCGGCAACCATTCTGGAGTCGTCGACCCTAGTAGGCAGTTTTGGCCATTTTTTCTCTTTTGGCTCCAAATTCGTTCCTTTTTTGCTTCCTTTGGCTCCAAACACCTAAAATCATCATACCTGCAACAAAACATAAAAAATTCCTTCCTTTAAAGTGAAATATCACCAAAAATGAGTAAAAATACATATAAGAAATCCAACATATTTTTGGTGTGTCAAAAATCCCCAAACTTAACTATTACTTGTCCTCAAGTAATTCTTGCACCACATAAAATTATGATTCATGATAGAGAACTTCACTTTAAAGATAACAAAATTTTTTATTTAAATGAATATAATAGAAAGACTTTCAGAAAGGTTAAGAATAGTTCAGATCAAAATTATAGGTGCAAGATCATCTAGTCATCAAGTCTAGGAGTTCTAGTCTCATATTTATTTCATGAATAACTATAATTTGTCACAATAAATGCACATGAAAGATTAATATGAAAAAGAAATCCATGAGAACTCTATTAGTAAGGATGATAATACTTTAAATATAAGTTCAGAAATTTACTTAAATTCTTTCCTTTAAGTTGATTCCAGTGAAGCAAATTTTTGATTATGCATCTCCTCAAGCTTTTCCTCACTTATACTTTATTTTTATTTTATATATTTGGATTGTTTTTCAAAAACAATCCTTTTCCTTTTTTCTCTTTTTTTTTCTATTGAGATTGTTTTTTAATCCCTCCTTTTCTTTTCAAGTGAGGATTACTATATCTGGATAGCCTTTAATAATTTTGAACTTCACTTTCCTCCCCTTAAAGTTGGAAGTTGTGACATTCCATTATTTTATAAATGTATATTAGCGTTTAGATGACTCATTATATATTCTCACTTCTAATCCCTTCATATAAACCCTATGGACTCTTAATATTTCAAAATAACAGTTTTCCATTACTTTAAATAATCAACTATAATCTAATCCTCTTATACTAAAAATCTTGGTCTATAAAGTTAATCTTCATTATTAGAAGCTTTTCACTTAAGCCTTCTAAGATTTTTAAATAAAACAAACAATTTAGTTATCTAAAGTTAAGTCCTAACATCATTAACCATGTTAAAATTAATTTTGAAATAAAAATATTTTTAACGAGGTCAAATAAAAGTTATTTTTTTTATCTCCCCCAAACTTAACATAATAGTAGAGGTAAAAATTACAAAAGAAATCTAACCTTTTATAGTGGGCTTTTGATCATTATGAAGCTGTGCAGGTATTCATCACAAATTTGAACTAGCAAATCTGAAATAGTTAGAAGCTTTTCTTCACATAATGTATTAGAGATTTACAAAGTAAACAAATAACATAGAACATAAAATTTGAACATCGACTGCACATATTTAACTACTTCAATTTTAAACTAAAGAAACAAACTAAAACACATCCATTAATTACAGCCAAATCACAATTTTAGTACAGTACAACCATAAAAGATAATAGAATAAAAATACATATGATCACTGATCCAGCATAAACTACTGCAAAGACAACAAACTAACATAGACACAACAAACTACCGCTCATCATAACCTCCGACATCCTCTTGGTCATCAGTTGGCTGGTACAGAGTATAATGGGGACAAGTAGGAATAATCATAGCAGTGTCTCCCCTCATGAATCTAACTTGAGCATCATGAAAAGATATATCGTACTCAACCTCCTCCTCATGGTGTACTCATCAGTTGCCTCATTCCTTGCTTCTGTTCCAGTGATCCAATTGTTTAACCTCTCCATGTCACCTTGTTGAATCATCGACTATTTCATAACATCAAAAAGAGTATATGTCCTAGAAATAGAAGGAATATCATGGCTAGCAGAAGGGGCGGAAGGGTCATCACTACTCTTACTCCGTGATCTCCATCCCACATGAGCTTCATAAGTTTTAATGTTGGCTTTGCTAATAGGCTTCAAAGGTTGGACCCATTCTTTGTTGTGATCAAACTCAACTCCTGATAGTACACATAATGTGTGAATCAGAGAAGAATGTCCTAATCATCCTATAGTCTCTCCCTTCGCAATCGTCTAAATACTCATATAAATTTTTCCTTAATGTTAATTATCCTTGAATTTTGAATACAGAAATTCAAGATGGCTCTATCTCGAGTAACTTCACTATGATGATAAGTATGCAGTAGTTTTGCAGAAATAAAGTAATGCTAGGCCTTAGATGCAACATTCAACATAAAAGCAGGAAAATTTATCCTTTGCCTTTGCTTAATTTTCCACTCTTCTTTCCCATCAGTAGGAAAGGCAATAACTTCATTCAAGTTAGAATCCATAGTACCAAATGATGTATACTCACAAAAACTAGGATTCCTCAACTGATAAAATTTATTAATTCGGTCCGGGGTAAATTCAATCATTTTCCCTTGAACATACACCTGATCTCCCGTAGTCCACAACAAATTTGCATAAAATTCTCGGACTATCCCTAAGATTGAATCAACAATAAAATGAAAAAATATTTCCCACTTCTGATATGCTATTAGCTGCTTCACAACTCTGCCCAAATTTTTAAATGCTCGATCTTGTTTACACTACTTATTGCTTAAGTGTGAATTGAATTGATATTGGGCTTTAATATTAACAAACTTTCCTTCATCATAATCCAACTTACTCTTCCCCTTACTCATCCTTGGAGCCATATGAAAATTTCTAACAAATTTGAAAATAACTTCAAATAAACTTATAATAAAATCTAAAGACAAATCTAGCAAGTAATAGAAAATATCCAAATATTCACAAAAAACTCCAAATTTTGGATTATGCAAATGTAGGAAATTCTTATGGTGAAAATCAAAAAAAAAATTAGTATAGAGTGGAGCTCTTACCAAAAGAAGATGAAATCCACACTTTTTAAGCCTTGAAAATGCTCCAAATGGCAATGCAAGCAAGCCCTAGTATGAGTTTTCAGCCCTAGCTAAAGGTTGAAGACAATAAAAAGGTAAAATTGGTGGCTCCCCAAGTAAAATTTGTGATTTTATGGTAAAACTGGGCTTTTTCAGGTTTTGGTCATCGTTGACACTGGTTTGGTGAAGTGCCCCTAGTGCGTGTTGTTTTTCTGCTTGTTTTATGTCAATTCAATTCCCCTGAGACAGTGCTAAAAATTTGACCTGACTCGAATTACGCAGTAATTTAGTTTTCAAAAGACAGCGAAAAAGTTGACCCAATTTATATTTAGCAGCTAATATACAAAATTGAAATACTATGAAATATAGAAAATAGTTCACACACTATGGGTTCTACACAAGTGCACCTATCACTTCAAGTTATGTAGGACTTTCTGATTAAGCCCCGAATATTGATCACACGAGGAAGTGAGGAAAGATGTCCTTAGTCAAATTCCAGTCTAGTACTATATGTCCTTAGTTTGGAATGTCGATTAAAATGGTGTTTTATCGAGAAAATACACCTAAATATGAATGCTAAATGTAAGGATAGTAACTATTCCTAAATGTAAATATTAATTCTAAAGATAACTCCTTTTGGATGAATTGGTTTGGAGAAATTTAAGATGTTAAAAACTACTATTCTTATGTAGCGAATTAGATAATGTAAAGGAATGAGATACATTAAATATTGGATGTGTCAAATAGGAGCAATTTTAATTCTCTATCCTGATTCAGTGATATAGAAAATCATTGGATAATCTTAGGTTCAGTCCCTAAATTTGTGGCTAGGCTAGGAGGATTCTAGCTCCCACTCTCACAAAGTCTCCCCATGATCCATGCAATGCTAGAACATTCCCTTACAAATTCTCTTAAAATCCCCTCAACAATCTCTCCAAAAAGGTAGAAATCTACATTTCTACTCCTATTCTAAAATCTCTAAACATTCTCCACATTTTTCCACTCATACACACCACTTTTTCTGGCACAAAAGCAACTACTATAGCGTAGGGACAAATTTCCCAAGAGATACCTCAAGAAACCTTCCAAAAAGCGTCCAAATACATTGAATCTTCTAGAAATTTGCCCAGGATCGCGTCCAAACTGTCTCGGGCACTGTCGAGGCCCAGGGACGAATTTCTCGACTGTTTATATACAACAGTATAACAATAACTTTAATTATAGTTTTTACTTATATTTCCTTATTTTATAGGAGTGCCAAAAACTAGATACTAAAGAAAATAAGAATTTAACTTTTCAATTTATATTTATATTGGGATACTACGCAAGTATACATATCGTTATTAAGTAATATAGGACGTTTTGATTAAGACCAAAATATCGAACCTACAGGGAGAATAAACAATATGTACTTTTGAACAACAAATTTCTAGTCTAAAAATACCATTTCTTAAACTACAAATATTTTCATATTATTAAAGCTCAAATCTTTTTGGTATTTTTCATATATTGGCAGAACAATGGCAATTTAAAAAGATAACTTGAGTTTATGTAAAAGAAAAGTACTAAATTTGAAAAATATCTTTCTCCTTATCATGAATCAGTAATAAGTATAAGAATTTTATTGTGGAAGTATGCAAAGTGTGTTTTGCCAAATAGGAGCAATTATATTCTTTGTCATTCTAGAGATGCTATAAAGAACATTCGCTAATTTAAAGTTTGAATAGTTCTGAAGACTAGCTAGGCAGGGAAGATACCAGCTTTCACTCTAGATTTCCCTCAATTCCCTCCACCTGGGCTAACATCTCGTATCAGAACCTAAAATAATAAATCAAGTTGGGGGGCTTTAACCTGTCACTTTAAAGTCTTCTAACTCTATACCCTTCAATGATTATTTTCTTATTTATTTGCACTAAATCATATGAATTACATTCTCATTCATACAACCTCATGTGATCCTTTCCAATTGTTGACTATGACAATACCAGCCCAGTTCTTACATGTTCTCACAACAAATTTTAACATCTAGATTGGCTAAATCAAATAGTAAATGAAGTTCATGGATTTAAATCATCACAGCTTCTTCCAAAATTAAGGATCCATACTCTCCACAAATTCCATCCAAACTTTAATTACTTATCATTTTAAGGAGAAAGATAAAAAACTACTCATAATTCATGGAGAAAACAAAACCACACTTTAGTTTAAATGTAGAAATCATTATCAAACCAACAAGAAATCCCGATTAAAACCAAAAGCAGTTTAAAACAAAAGATAAAAAATTTATCTTAAATCCTCCACCAAACTCTTGAAGATCCTTTGAATCTCTTCTCTTTTACAACACTCTAAATTGTCAAAATAAAACTAAAAACAAAAAGAAAAAGTAAATTTTGTGGTGCATCAATCTCTCCACATGATTCTCCATGATCTTCTTCTCAGGACTCCAACACTCTCTCCCTCTTTAAGCACCCACTTCAAAATGTAAGAACTTCCTTCTCTTATAAATCTCCAAAAGGTGCCTTGAAATCTCTTCAAAATGTGTCTAAATTCGATGAATAATCCAAAGGATTCCTCCTTTCACAAGTCTTTTAATAATATTTTCGTTCTTAGTGGTCATAGGCACCCTCTTAAGCCAATAGGTGCCTCAAATACCACTTCAAAACCTAGCCAAATGAAGAAAACTGTCAAATAACTGCCTCTGGCTCTTAAACATGGGGCCTTTGGAGCTTAGGCGAGCCCTCATTAGTTTAACCCACGACGGATCTGGTGCTTAGGCGCTAAAATATTTTAGCACAATTTTCACATATTTGCTCCAAATTTGATACTTTTTCACTCCTTTTAGCATTTTTCTCCATTTTACTTGTACCTGAAAGAAAACACACAAATACCTTCTATTAAAGCGCAATATCTAAAAAATAGGTATAAAAATGTGTCTAAAAACACTATAAATTTTAGGTGTATCAAAATTCCCCAAACTTAAAATGTTACTTGTCCTCAAGTGACACTTCATTCTATAAAAATTAAATAAGTATGATATGTATATGAGTTTCTTTAGGAGTCACTAAAATTTATATTTAAAAAGATAGTAGTCCAATTTAGAAAAAATAATTAGTAAATGAGACCAACTTAAAGTTTAGAAATTTTTAATGTTAAGAAAGATGAAAATATGAGTTTCTATCTAATTCAGAAATATTGTAGATTCTCCAAACATAGAATTTAGTCCTTTTGTTATCTCCACTTAACAATTTTTATTAAGAATAATTTTACTTATTATATTATAACTATATGCTTAAGAGTTTTAAAGTCATATACTTTAAAAAGATCAAATGTGAAACAAATTTTTGATTAGGCACTAATCCTAAAGCTTCTCCTCCCTTACGTTTTTTTTTCTTCCTATTCTTTTTCTTTCTCTTTTTTTCTTTTTTTTTTCTTTTTCAGGCAAGGATTACTATATCTGGATAGCCCTTTAATGGTTTTGAATTCCAATTCTCCTTTCCTAAAGCAAAGTCCTAATAAAAATCTCTTACTTATAAATATAATAATATCTTTGAAAATTATTTTTAATTAAAGAAATTTAAGTATTAAAGATTAAAGTCTAAATTTTTAAAATTTTCAAAAATCCAATTTCTTTTACTAAAGATAGTTACACTATATTTAGCATTTTCTACACTAAAACTTTTAACTAAAAATTTTTCTTCATTACTTAAAATTCTAACTAAATTCTCTTACTCATTTCTAAAATCAAATTTTACTTCTCTAATATAACTTCATATACATGATCATTTTTCTTTTTAAATCAAATTCACTTGTAACAAATTTGAGAATAAATAAAATTCAAGTTTTGAAAATATTTTTCATCCCCACCAATCTTAAATTCTTAACAGATTAAACAATTTAGCAGCACGTATATATAAGCAGAAATGAAAATTGAAAGAACATGCTTACAGGAACTTTTATATCCTAAGTATACAAGTATAAAACTAAAAATATGAGTAAAATTAATTTAATTTTCTATCAATTTCATTTCAATTTAACATGTAGAGATTTGGTAGACTTTTAAGTAGTGTGTACAAACATAAAAACAAGCTAACAAACTAATTTTGACTTCACATTATCAACATAAAAACAAACACACTAACAAGATAAAAGAAAAATAGATGGTAGCAGTTTTTTTTTAAGTTTAAATTTTAAAACTGAACTTAGCAAGACTTTCAAATTTTTGCAAGACATAGAATTAAGTTCAATCCTTAACTAACTAACATTGTACTAAACACACAATAACAATTACTACCCTAGCATTTTAAAACAAAGTACTAATAAAGCACAACATCACAATACAATTAAAAATAAAAATCTTACACATTATAATGTCCAAACATGTACCCAAGCATACATGTTTCAAGTCCAAAACATAAAAACACATCACATAGTTCAAATCAACACTCAGATCCAAATGTAGCAAGCCCAAACTACATAGTTCATATCATATTACAATCATAAAAATAAATCTCTCAGTTCTACTCCTCATCTTCTAATGCACCGCTATCCCAAACTTCTGCGTGCTCCTAATCAGCATATCTAAGATATGAAGGAAGTTGTCCTTGGTTTATGAGGCTCTCTAAAGATGAGTGAAATTTCTCTTCATTTTCACTTTTTGTCCTATTATGCCTATCAGTATGATCTGCAAAATGCTCTAAATTTTATACCCTATTAGCGGTATAGTTAATATTATCCATCATCCTCTGTAATAATTGATTTTGAGTTTTAGTAGACTCACCACTAGAAGTAGAAGCATGTGAGGTAGATGGTCTAGATGTAGAAGCAGTAGACGTATCTATTTCATAACTACTAGAAAATCCTCCTCTCCAGCCAAAAATAGAATGTTCAAAATAAGTCTTCACATTCACCTTTGTAATGGGCTTTAGAGGCAACAATACTTCCTCCCAGCTATCATATTTTACTCCAGCCTGTTCACATAAAGAAAAGATCAAGGAAGCAAATCCCATACCTGCAGTAGTAATAACAATGGTAGAACTGACGATAGTCTGATATATAAAAGCTCCAATGTTGATGAGCTTTCTTTCCTGGATACATAAATTTAACGTTTCTCACTCTCTGGTAATGTCAGTGAGTTATTTGTTGGTAGCAGACGAGCAGAAATAAAATAGTTCCATGCCTTCAAAGGTGCACTTAACTTTGACATGGGAAAGTTGACTCTCCTTTCATTAGTGATCTTCCAGTGTCCTCTTCCATCAGTCAAATAAGAAATAATCTTATCTAGCTTCATCTCAGTCAGACTATAATTTGCATGAAAACATAAAGTATCTGGTGGTAAATGATAGAACAAATTGATTACCTCAGGTGAAAAAGTTACAATCCTTCCTTGAACCATAACTCTATCATCTTCAGTTTCATGGAGGTTTGCATAGAACTCCCTAACAACATAAATAATTGTAATAGTAGAAAAATAATAGAATCATTCCCACAATCAACGAAAGATCAGATCTTTCACAGATCTACCTAGATTCATAAAGCAACGCTCTTGGATAATCTTAATACCTATCTTGAGCATTCAAACTAACAAACTTGCTCGAATCAAAAGGGCTTTTTCCTTTACTCCTCTTCATTCTTGGTGCCATTCTACAATTTTTATAAAATTTCAAAAATTAAGTCTAAACTACTAAACTAAACTTCCAAAAGCTTAAACTACACTTCCTATGCAATTTCCATAAATTTTTCTCATTTTTCACCATGAATAGTGAATTTTCAAATTTCTCTACATGTACTCAAAATACATGGTGAAAATCCAAAATTTTTTCATAAAAGTAAAGCTCTTACCTTAAGAAATCTAAATCTAGCAAATTTTTCTGGATTCCACCAAAAAATCTCCACTTAATGGCTTGCCCTAGCTCTCCAAAATTGCAGTTTTAAGAGGTTGAAGGTGACGGGAGGATAAAAATGGAGATTTTTTGCTCAAATTTTCACTTTTAACCGTTCGTAAATTGATTTTCGTGAACCGATGCTTAAGCGCGGATAAGTGCGCTTAGGCACCTATATCTTGGGTTAGCTCGTGCTTAAGCGCGACATGTGGCGCATAGGTGCCAGTGCACGATTTTTGAGATTTTTAAATTTAAGTAAAATGCACTATGCGCTTAAGTATACCACCCCTAAATGGTCTTATAATGCTTAAATGATTACTTTCATCTCTTATAACTCTCCTCTCTCTCAAAATTCTCTATATAACTCAATTCAATTGAAGGCTAAAAATAACACAAATTTTCACACAAACAAACATATACATTCATTCACAAACAATAACAATTACATAAAACACTTAATTCTCACTCCAAATAGTTTTGGATGAGAAAATTTTCTAAATACAAACGCCTAACAAATATACACAATTAAACTCATAAAAATTCATAAACGCTAAAAACAAACACTAACATGTAAACAAAACAACTCCAAACAAACAAAACTCAAACATAGAACTTAGTTCCACTTTGCATTTGTTGGGACAAACTCCGGTCTTTCATTAGTCTCTCCTGGGGCATTTAGAATATAAAGTTAATAAAATGGACGGTGGTGACATGCTCTGATACTATCTTCTTCAATCCATTTCTAGTTAAGAAAAATCTCCTTATCCTCTAGTATGAGTAAATTGCATTTACAATTGTCATCCAATATGCTCAAGATGTGCATGAATCTCAATTACCTTGGTCTCAAGTAAAGTCAAGGTTGTCTCAATTTTGTTGATCTTTTCCGATATTCCTTCGATAATAACGGCTACAAAACTGTTATACATCTCTTGTGCACTTTGACTTATAAATCTATTACTCATGGTCTCTTCCTTCTTCTTCTTCAAATCCATCTCCCATGAAGACATTTTCTCTAAATCTCTTTTTCTCTTAGACTTTTAGGGCTGAATATGACCTGAGGCAAAATTAAATCACTAAACCCTTCTATTTATAGGCCTAAATCCTTTGAATAACTCCTAGACATGTCTTGGAACTGCCTTGGCATGTTTTTACAAACCAATTGGCAGTTAAACCTTCTATAATCTTAATTTTTCACATGTGCTTTTAAGTGCCATGCTTAAGCGCCAGTGCACATTTTTGTACCAGTCAATTATCGTCCAAATTCTCATTCTAACATGTCTAGATCACTAAATAAAGTATTAAAATTTATACTAACACGTACAATTTTTTTTAATCACACACAAACGATAATCAAAGAAAAACACACTAATAACTATGGGTTGCCTCCCACAAAGCGCTTAGTTTTACGTTGTCAGCCCGAAGTAACAAGTGCTTATTCTGGTTGACCCAACATCATTCCTTCATTAAATTTATCTTAATCCCCTATAGAATAAGGCTTTACTCTATGACCATTCACTTTAAACACTTTATCAGTCTTAGAATCTTTAATATCCACAGCTCCGTCAGGATAACTTTCATCACAACAAATGGGCCCATCCACCTGGACTTAAGTTTGCCTGAAAATAATCTTAACATTGCATTATATATCAAAACATGTTGCCCTGACTGAAATTGTTTTGTAAGAATCCCTTAATCATGCCACTTCTTCATATTTTCTTTACAAATCTTAGCACTTTCATAAAATTCATTTCTTATCTCTTCAAGCTCATTTAATTGTAATAATCTTTTCTCACCAACATCTTTCAAATTATTATCGAACTCTTTAATTACCCAATATGCTTTATGCTCAAGTTTAACTAGTAAGTGACAAGTTTTCCCAAATATTAGCATATATGGGGACATTCCTATAGAAGTTCTATATACAGTCCTATAAGCCCACAAAGCATAGTTAAGCTTGACTAACCAATCCATTTTTGTTGGATTTATAGTTTTATTCATAATTCTTTTAATTTTCCTATTGGATAATTTAGCCAAACCACTTGTCTGAGGATGGTAAGCAGTAACAATCCTATGATTTATATGATATTTCTTTAATAAGTTTTCTATTATGGTATTTCTAAAATGACTTCCCCCATCAATAATGATAAGTCTCAGCATCCTAAATCTACAAAATATGTTTGGTTTCAAAATTTTTTCAACACTTTGAGCATCACATCGAGGTAAAGCAAGGTAAAACAATAGCTTTTATCCATTTGGATACATAATCCACTACTAACAGAATATATATTTCCAAAAGATGATATAAATGGTCCCATGAAATCTAATCCCCAAACATTAAATAGTTTAACTTCTAACATATAATAGAGGGGCATCTCATTTCTTCTAGAAATATTGCCTACACGTTGACATCTATCACAAGTTTTGATATAAGCATTTAACATCTTAAAAATCATAAGCCAATAGAATCTAGATTGTAAAATTTTGTATGCTATTATATCAACACTAAAATGTCCCCCAAAATCAGAATTATGATATTTTTGGATTATTTCTTAAGTTTTTCAAATGGTACACATCTTCAAATAATCATATCCTTTCCTTGTTTATATAAAAATGGTCATCCAAAAAATAAGTATTAGCTTCAGAAATAAATTTTCTCTTCTATTAATATGTCATTCCAAAAGGTATAATATCATTAACAAGAAAGTTCATAATGTTGGCATACCACAGAATACACCACTTATTAATAGTGCACAATTTTTTATCTGGAAAATATTCATTCATTTCTTTTTCAAAATAGAGTGGTTTTTCTAATTCATGCCTAGACAAATGATCAGCAATTTGATTTTCAGACCCCTTTCGATCTACTATTGTAAAATTAAATTCTTACAAAAGAAGAATCCATCTTATAAGGCTTAGTTTAGCATCCTTCTTTTTCATTAAGTACTGAATAACATAATGATCTGTATGCACTGCACAATGAGTTCCAATTAAATATGATCTAAATT
Organism: Phalaenopsis hybrid cultivar; assembly: GCA_002079205.1. NCBI lineage: Eukaryota > Viridiplantae > Streptophyta > Magnoliopsida > Asparagales > Orchidaceae > Phalaenopsis > Phalaenopsis hybrid cultivar. Next base: position 69,373 of record JXCR01139534.1, read on the forward strand.
TATCAAAAGTATAAATTATTATTAATAACTGTTTTTAAGTTATTGTATAATTAATTTGAGTTTCATTAAGAGTTTTACTAGCATAGTAAATTACTTTGAAAATTTTATCATATCTTTAGCATAATCACTAGCATCACACATCAATTCAAAAGGTTTTCCCCAATCTGGTGAAACTATAATTGGTGCAGNTAATGATCTGTATGCACTGCACAATGAGTTCCAATTAAATATGATCTAAATTTATCAAAAGTATAAATTATTATTAATAACTGTTTTTAAGTTATTGTATAATTAATTTGAGTTTCATTAAGAGTTTTACTAGCATAGTAAATTACTTTGAAAATTTTATCATATCTTTAGCATAATCACTAGCATCACACATCAATTCAAAAGGTTTTCCCCAATCTGGTGAAACTATAATTGGTGCAGTGACTAATTTTTCTTTTAATAACTTAAAAGCTTTTAAGCACTCTTCATCAAAATTGAAAATTGCATCTTTGTCCAGTAAATGGTATAAAGACTTAATAATCTTTGAAAAGTCTTTAATATATCACTTGTAGAATCCAGCATGTCCTAAAAAACTCTTAATTCCCCTTACATTTCCTGGATAAGGCAAATTAGCGATTACGTGAATTTTAGTAGGATCTACTTCCATACATTCTCTGATATTTTATGTCCTATACAATTCCTCATGCTACCATAAATTGACATGTTACCCAATTAAAGACCAAATTTATTTGTTCACAGCACTTAAGAACTTTAGATAAATGTTCCAAACATGAGTCAAATGAAGTTCCAAACTCTTAAAAGTCATCCATAGAAAATTTAATTACTTTTTCAATTAAATCACAAAAAATTGTCATCATACATCTTTGAAAAGTAGTATGGGCATTACATAAACCAAAGGGCATTCTTCTAAAAGCAAAAGTACCATAAGGTATAGTAAAAGTTATTTTCTCTTGATCCTCAAAATTTATTTGAATTTGGTGATAACCGGTATATCCATCCAGAAAATAAAAGTATTTATGCCCAGGTAGTCTATCCAACGTTTGATTTATAAAGGGTAGTGGAAAATGATCTTTTCTAGTGGCAAGATTTAATTTTCTACAATCAATACATATTCGCCACCCTGCAACTTGTCTAGTAGGTATTAATTCATTATGTTCATTCATAGTCATAGTTAATCCTCCTTTCTTAGGAACGCTATGTTTTGGATTAACCCATACACTATATGAAATAGGGTAGATAATTCCAGCATCTAACCCCTTTAAATTTTCTTTGTCTACAACTTCTTTCATAATAGGATTCAATCCCCTTTGAGGATCAACCCTGGGTTTATAGTTCTCTTCCATATGAATTCTATGCCTACAAATTGAAGGATTAATTCCTTTAATATTAGCTATTGTCTATCCAAAGACTTTCTTAAATTTTTTTAGAATTTTCATCATTCTTTCTTCTTCTTCCATAATTAACTTTGAGGAAATTATAACTGGTAAAGTAGAGGAATCTCCTAAAAATAAATATTTTAAATGTTGAGGAAGTAACTTCAACTCAAGATTTATCTTTGTCTATCGTGTCTAGAATTTCAAAACTTTCTTAAACATAGTTTGAATCTTCCTTAAACAGATTTTCTCATAGATCTAATTCCTCTTCTTGCTCGTGTTCCAAATATTTTTCTTCATAATTAGTTTTGAAATGACATTCACTCAGATATATTATAAAATCTATTATATAACATTCATCATCTTTACCTTTTACAGGATATTTTGTTGTTCTTGAAATGTTGAAAGATTGTTTGATCATTGACGCGCATTATTAATTCCCCATTGTGCACATCTATTATTGTTCTTCCTGTGCCTAGAAAAGGTTTCCCCAAAATGATAGGACTATCTTTATCTTCCTCTATCTCTAGCACAATGAAATCAACAGGAATGATAAATTGATCCAATTTCACTAGGACATCTTCTATAACTCCTTTAGGGTAGGTTATTGAACGATCTACTGACTATAGAGTTACAATAGTAGGGGCTTTTTCTCCTAATCCCAATCTTTTCAATATTGATATTGGCATAAGGTTAATGCTTGCACCTAAATCACATAAAGCTTTCCCATAAAATCTCTCGCATTGCACATGGAATTGTAAAGCTACCAGGATCATTAAGCTTTTCAGGATCATTGAACTTAAAATCACTTCAATCCTTCACCAAAAATCTTCATTACAATCATCTACACAATGTTGATCAATTAATTGGGCTGAAAGTCATGGCTAGCCTAGCCCAAACCCAAGCTTTTGTCATTTGGACCAACATTGGACCAATGCACTAAAATTGACCTAGCCATGTCAAATTGGTCAAAATAAGACTTCTATAGCCAAATTTTGGACCTTATTTACCAGGCTAAACCCTATGAAACCACCCAAATGAGCCATAGACAAAAGATTCCCTAAATCAAGGGATTTTCTTCCAAATTTGCTTAAGCATAAAGATTTTTACTAAAACTAAACACCTACGGAAATAATTTGTTATGATAGATTCCCCTGGCTCATTTGAACTCTTGGCCACCTCCCCTAACCTTGTCGTCTAGCCTAGTCACTGAAAGAGCCAAAATCGTGAGCCACCACCCAAAAATTCAAACCCAATTCAAACCTAGAGGCCACTTCATCCCATTTGAAATTTAGAGCCTCTCTTACCTCCATATAAGCATCACTTTGCACCCATACCTTGGCCCATAGAGCCACCCTAAGCCTTTTTTTATAAGAGCTTCACCTCCCAGGCCTTGGATGGGGTGCTGAAATTTTCTCAAGGAGACCCCTCTAAATTGCTCTTATAGCCTCTTTGAGACCTCCTCAGTGCAACCAAACCACTTCCTTGCTCTAATTCCCCTTACAAGATTTCAGTTTTTTAGTACAAATCCTTGCCGGAGATAGGACAGAACACTCCACACCTCCACAGTGCAAAAAAAAATTAAATTAAAATAACCCACACCTTGACCTCAGTGAAAGAAGACAAAGCCCCGTCAAACCCCCATCATAGAAAGCTTCTACACTAGACTTTGATTAACACCAAAATTTGGCCTTGATCAAATTTGGGTCTAGACCTTTCACCATAACCAGAGGCTCAATCCTTAGCCTCCTTGGACCTCCACGAATGTGCCGAGCACCTACAATTGAAGCTTCCCTTCTCAGAGCAAAGGTATTGAACTTCCCCTCTTCTCGAGCCTATTTTGATTCTCCATTTGATTAGGGTTAGTTTAATGACATGTTCACCATTAGAATGAGTTCGTCACACTTAGACGAGTCCAAAGGATCAAAATTGAGGTCATTTGGTTGAGGAATGGTGGAGATCTTAAGGTTTTAGGGTTTACGACCACGGGTTCACTCTATTTGGAGACGATGACGTGGAGCCGTTGAATCGCACGTGTATCAAATGGAGGGCTCTGATTGCGCGGATGGGAACGTGGTTCATAAAGTGCGGGCCAAGTCAGCAGCTACGTGGATGACGACATCCAACCAGAACACGCCAAACGTGTTTTTGGAGCGGCCTTAGGTTGACGCGGTGTTGCGTTTGTAAGTAGAAAAATAGTGATTTAAATAATTCAAAAAATGATCCTTAATTTCAAAAATTCTTATCTTAGAGTAGAAAAATCACAAAAACAAAGTAAAAATATTATAGTGCTCAGCGATTAGAGGAGAACAATGTGGAAATAGTTTGGAGTTTATTTTTTGCATATTTTATTTTTAAATAATTAAATACTGATTTTAGTGTTTTAACTCTCCATGCATATATAAATTTTACCATGGCTTGATATTTTGGCATGTTGTTCCCTTTATCATGGGAGATACTCTATGATTTTTTTAAAGTCAGAGAAGAGCTCTAGACAGAGATCCATATTTTTTAAATTTATGTTTATTATTTACATAAACTACTCATAATAATTAGAATTTTATGTAGAAAAATCCAAGAAAATTTTGGAAAGTTTGTTGTGACTAGAGAACCCTTTGGAAAATTTTTCATGGGTCAAGTCATTAAGAACACACTTAACTCTTAGAAAACCCTAAAAAATAAAGAAAATAAATTTGGGAAATGTAAACAACTAAATGACTTGGTTTTTAATCTCAATTATATTTTGAAGTTCAGAGAACTCCTCATAAAAATTTCAAAATATTTGGAGTTCATTTGATAACTCAAATTGATTTTTTTTAGTTAAATACCATTTTGACGTTAAAATGAATTTTAATAATTAAAATGATTTTTAATAATTAAAATGCAACTCAAAAAATTATAAAAATTGGTTTTGGGAGTTCTCTATAATCAGAGGGATTTTCTAAAAATAAAATTGTAAATAAAATAAAAACTTCATTTTTTAAGCCTATTTTAATATTTAAATAATTAAAAATTAAATAAAAATCACAAAATTAATAAAATTAATGGAAATGTTCTAAATTGTTTCCTAAGTATTTAGGAACAATTGGAATATTTTTTTTCCAATTTTACAAGTGAAGATATTGAATTTTAAAGTTTAAAACTTATTTTTAAAAGGCTAAAAAATGGATTTTCACTTAAATAATTGTATCAATTTGAAGAAAAATCAGAAAAATGTGAAATTTGCTTTGTCTAGGTTCTTTGTCCTTACAAAGTTTTAATAAAAATATTAAACTTAATTTTCCACATTTAAAATAATTTATAATTATCAACACTCCAAAACTTAAAATAATTCTAATAGATCAAATATAACTTAAAAAATCATGAAAGTTGATCTAAGTGGTTCTCTAGTTTAGGTCTACCTCTAGTAAAACTTTGAAGGGATTAAGCTTTTCATTGGTAAGTTATAGAATTTCGTTTGAAAAAACCTATTTTTTCATAAAAATAAATATGTAAATTAAATTAAAATTTAGAAAAACACATTTTCTCCTCTGATGTCTTAATTGACCCATGAGTGAGGTGGGATAAAGATTTCAAAGTCATTTGAATTAAATTTGATAAATTATGAAGTGATAGAGCCTTAGGGGCAAAAGTGTAATTTTTGAAGGTTAGCCTTAGTTAACATTTAAGCTTAACTCAAGTAAGGGAAATGGGCAACCTTTGATCTTAATTAACATATTTGGATGATTGAAACATAAAGGATTAATTGGTAGAAACTAATCTCACTTTTCCCTAGTTGATGGATAAATGTGTAAATTCCTTAAATCATTAAAATTTGGAAGTCTATCAATGCAAGTGATCCTAGACTTAGAGGTATGGTGTTGGGTGTTAATAACTCATTAATTTAATAGCCCCATTATGGATGTTCAAATAGCATTCAAAAGTCTTGATGATGAATTATTATCACTTAGAAATCTCCTTCAAAATGATTAAAACATTCACTAAGACCTTAAGGGCTTTGTAGTGACTTAAGCTAAATCAAATTTGATTAAATGAGGGGAAAGCATGGACCTGCCTTTTTCTCCTGACCTGTTGGATACCTCGGATGTCTACTGAACTTGATATGCTTTACCAAATAAAATCATCCTTAATCAAACCATTAAGGACTCACCAAGATATAATCTAGGAACCTTATTCTTCTCGCTTTACTTAAAATGCCCTTGCATGCATTTTGAGTTTTAGTTGGAGATGACGGGAAGACCATTTAGGTACGCTTTTATTGTTATTTATTTACCTACATTTTTAATTTCCCTTATTTTTTTAGTATGTTACTGTACTCACTCACTAGTATGTATAACCAAAATACGAACTTGCATGCTAAACAACGATGTCACCCTGCATGAAAAGCAAAATTGCTAGGATAGCCGCAAAACCAAAACCAACACTAAAATAAACCAAGATAAAATTCATTGCCACAAGATCTAAAATATAGGACAACTCAATATTTAATCACAAACATCCAACAAAACCATAAATACAACTAAGTTAAGACGTCTCTATCGGATGATCGGGAATCCCTCAGAAGAGGTAACCTACGATTTTTAACGAGGCTTCCCTTGGTCTAAATGATAGTATGGACTCATTAAGTTGAGTTTAGTAAATTCATTTAAACTAAGTGAATCCAATAGAAAATAGTGTTACCAGAATGAGGGAACCGTGAGATCCTAACCGGTGTTGCTCTAATCAACTTTAACGTCCCCCATAACATAAAGAACTTGAACCATAGGGCCGTCTGATTTGACATCATAACTTAACACCCTAGAAAACTCAAACTCTTCATGACAAGGAGCTTAGAGCTAGCATGATGGGCAGCACAACCTTATTCAAATGCAAAACATGTCTTCCCCAGCTAAACTAATTTCCTTCATTATAATTAAACAACAAACCATAGGATTTCAAGGTTGTTTGCGTATGCAACATAAATCCTCAACTCATCTTTAGGCCTTAGTACAGCTCTGCTATACAATATAAGCCCTAACCCGTCTTAGGATTCCGAGGTTATCATCATTCACGAGCTAAATCCTCACATCTTCTAGGCTATTTGTGTGATCATTTCATAAAAATGTAAGCCCTAAACTAATAAAATCGGCGGGAAGAAACACTCAAATAAATTTCTCCTCAAAACTGAAGCCAAATAATATGATAAATTCGGAAGTCACAGAGGTTCTCCTCTGGATCCATGACATCCCATAGTTCTTCCTTCTTGGGACTCTAAAACCAAATGCTCTAAATTTGAGTCATTCCCATTTCACACCTCTTTGTCCGATTTCATCGAAAAGTTTTACCATTTGAACTCCTTGAAGATAATATTTCCTAATTTGTATCGGGAGTTTTCTTAGGTGACTTCGGTTATCTGAGATGTAATTAACTATAGGGGCTTGCCCTTTTAGGAAGCTTGTCCAAATCTAGCTTAATATAAATCCTATTTAATTATTCATATAAATAAGGGAAATTGTCAGCAAATAAAATGGTTTCGTAGATAAAACGTATGTCATATATTTTTATTTCTTAGTTTATTTGATTGAGGCTCATCCTCAAGTCTTGTGTTTATCCATTGGGATAGATACAGGGTTTGAGGTATAGTGTTCTTTCATTTAAAATATGAAAAACATGGGGCTAGTTTGATTTCATATTTTTCTAAAACTTATATATATATATATATGTAAATTAAAATTTCCTTTGGATGCGGGCGACGGAATTTTGATTCCGGTGACTGAAAACTTTCAATGGGCAACTCCACAACCAAAAAATAGTGCTGACAGCTTCTGGCTACTTTGTTTGGGACCAGCTTCTCTCTCCATTTAGATCAGGAAATACTATCTTCACTCATCTGTAATGTGTCTATGTCCCCTTGGACCAAATTACCCTTCTTCCGTTGACATACTTTACCCATTTCTATCTTGGGAAAGTACGGTCAACACTTTTGGACTTCAGGACCGTTTGTTCAACCACCTTTAAACAGTGGCGTTCAGGAGGCCATTAAGGACTTTTTAATCTTCATGTGGAGTCAGACCCCCAATAAGTGTGTTGGTGGACTAGTTACACCTGGGCATTGTGTGTGGAAAAATGGGTCCCACATTGGGTCTTAAACACTTCACATCTCCCTTTCAAGTTTGATTAATTGTTCTGCAAATTAAATCAAATAGTGTTGTGTGGCGCGCACTTTAAAATTTTCTTATATTAATTAAAATTTTCTACTTTCAAATTACTTTTTTACTGAAAATTTTAAAATCCCAAAAACTAAGACTTACCCAGTCTACGGATCAACCTCTGTTAATTTTTAGTGCTTGCACTAAGATTACAAGGTTTTGGCCATATAGCTAACCCCAGAGCAAAGCTACTGCAATGGCCTTCCCAACGCTGACTTTTTCTTTCAACTTGCCGGCAAGCCATGAAGCTCGCAAGGTTGCTCCTACCATTAAGTTCAGATCTGGATTTGAGGAACTCGAGGTTATCCTCGGGAAGGCCTCGTTCATTGTAATGAAAGTTGCCACTCCAAATGTTCAGGAGCCATCTACTGAATTCAACCTAAACTGTCTTAAAGACTTTCCTCCTTATAAGAAGCTAAGACTACTACCGCCGCCATGGCAACTACCAAGCCGGTTGCTCCCACTGCTGCTAAGGGAAAAGAAGTTATGGTCATTAGAGATCCGATTGAGTGATTAACTGTCCCACCATCCATATTTGAAATCAGAGCAAGTTCAAAGACTACACCGCTAAGTCAAACCTAAAGGAGAAACCACAACAGGAGGGTTCAGAGGGCTGCTAATACCCAAGCTCCCAAGGAGATACCTGCTGAGGAAGATACTCACCAGGATGAGTTGGAATTACTAGAAACCTATCCACTCCTGTGAGGAAGTATATTCCATGCTTTAATGGTTACCAATGGGTATGAGAGTATTCAGAAAATTGCCGCCACTTTACCATCTCTTCATAGACATGGTGAGGGGAGAAAAAAGTCCACTCCTATCACCCAAGTCAGTTCAATTTTCAAGAGGCTAGCTGCTAAGAAAGATTGCTCAGTTGATGAACTACTCAAATGAGTGGGACATGCAGTATCCCCTCATATAAAGAAAGAAATCTTAAGGGACATCAAATCTGTCAGACGATCTCAGAAATCAATTGAAGCTTTGCCTGCTCGCATTCCTATCTGCTTCCGCTTAGGGAGCAAAGTTGATACTATCATAGTTACCACAGATTCTACTGTCACCAGGATGGCAGATCATCGACCAACCAAGACATGACTGGATCCAAGGATTTTATCGATCATCCATTATAAGGATATTCCTAAAGTTTCAAAGGAAAAGATGAAGAAATTACCAGTACTGTAGTCGGTCTGCACCATGGGAGCATACTTCTCTTTGACATAACAATGTTTCTACTGAGACACTTCATCTCAAGACATCATTGTTAAAGAAGAAGGTGTGGGTACCCAAGGTCGTTGTACCGATACAGTCCGGTGAGCCCGCAAGGCAAGATCATGGAATGAAGCCGGGGTCTGAGGTATCTGACATTGTCACAACAATTACCAGTGAAATGGAAGAACAAGAGGAGGAAGTCCAGCAGGGTCATCTAGATCTTAACATAATTTAAGAATCAATAATTGAAAGAAAAGTTGAAAAGCTCAGGGTCGAGATTTTTGAGTTGGCTCGGGAACATGGAGTCTCGGTTGATCATGATGAAGATTCTGACTATAATGATTACCTCGATCATGGATATCCATGTTATCAAAACCAGAGTTGCTACATCTGGGAGCGAGGCTCAACCTCTCATTGAAGAGAACACCGTAGATGAGATGCATAGGGATATCCTCCTTAGGGATGAGCAAGTCAGCCAACTGTAGAAAAGGACAGAAGAGATGGCCATATGCATGGCCGCCATGGCCACAATTCAAGGACAATCTCAACCCGCACAGTTAGTCTCTCCAGAGGTCAACCAACCAGAAATTATACATATTACATATGAAAAAAGAGAAGTCACCTCAAAAAACTGAGATGAGCAACCAAAGAAGGGTTCTCCATCGAGCGCCATGCCAGAGAAGGAATTTAAGCAAATGGTCAGCAAGTTCGGGAGGCTTTAACCCAATCTAAGGGCGGTACAATGGTTTTATAGAGTAGAAATTACCCAAAGGAATTCGATGTCGTACCCTTCCCCAATGGTTTTTTATCCCTAAAGTTTAATATATTTGATGGGACTCAAAATCAAAGAAAAAACATAGCACATTTTCGAGCCAGTTGCGACAACACAAGAAGTAACGAAGCTTTACTCTTCCAACAGTTTGTCAGTAGCCCGTTAGGGATTGCTTTTGATTGGTATGCCGATTTGCCCAACGAATCAATTAAGAAATTTGTCGAGTTGGAACAATTATTTGTGAAGAGATTTGCTAGAGCACAATGTCATGTCTCTATAGGAGAGCTCATAATGGAAAAAAAGCCCAATGAGACTTTAGTGGATTACATTTTGAGGTAGAGAAACCATAGCATGAAGTGTGAATCTCAGCTACAGGAACATCACGCAATGAGATCTTACTCAAAAGCATCCATATGCCAGTAGCTTTCATGCTCAAGTACTCACCATCAAATCCTTCGAGAAGCTACTCTGTAAGGCTAGAAGTCTTCAAGAAGAAATCAAACATATGGATTCTCATGAGATATCCAAGGTAGCTAGAGTATTTGAAAAGAAGTCAGGAATAGTAGCGACTGTCGATAAAGGGAAGCAACCAATGAAGATATATGCAAAAAAATCCTCGTTAATCTTCATCACAGCATGCTCAGAATCAAAATAGCCAGTCTAACCAGTGACCGCCTCAAGAAGGATCACCTCGAATAGGGAGTAATAGAATATCTTTGGCAAAATGACAAAAAATGGTGTATTCTCTGAAAGAGGAAGCTGTATTCAAGATGTTCATAAATCTAATGAAGAAGCCTGAATTCAGACTACCAGATCTAGAGAAGCCCGAAGAGGTCGATAAGAAATATCCAACTAAATTATTGCTCATGTCACGGATTGCTGGGGTATAGAAGAATGCTTCAGCTTTAAGGATTGGCTCGAGAAGAATCTCAAAGAAGGGAATATAATGATCCCAAAAGAATATTTAAAAGAACCTGAAAAAGGTTCCATAAATATGATTTCGGCTGAGCCAATCTATCCAATTGATCCATATACTGGGAAAGATGGATGGAGTACGATTTGAGATAAGCTCAAGCGGGTCGTAAAATAAATTTAGGATGCATAAAAAAATCTTCCGCATATACTGGTGAAAATGTATGGAATGTAGTCTGGAGAAAATCATCCAAGAAAATATTGAACCAAATCCAGATTGCTTCTAAACAAGCCTTCGTTCAGAATCTTCAGCCTTCCAAACCTGAGATGAAGATTTCACCAGGACATTCGTCTTCATCAAAGACAAAGAAGAAGAAGAACACTACCATGAAGAATGATAGCACGGGGGGTAGGATAGGGGTTGCCTCTACTAGATTAGTTGTTTCGGATTCGGGGAAGAAAATCCTAAAACCTCTGACTTTGTATGACTATATTTTCACCCCTCCAGGGTTTTATGAATATAATAATTACTATTTCAGCTATGTTTTAGCTGTTTATGGTAATAATGTAACTGATTTTGAGCAATCTGGCCTCGATCTCGATTCCCAAAATGATCCTTAAATTGTACTTGAGTCCGATGAACTCGCAAACAAGACCAAAGAAGACATCGATGATACCGCTTACGACGGCACCGGGAGTGAGGAACCAATTCTCGAGCGCCACGGTGCACTTCTTGCCATCAAATTAGATATTTCCGATAAAGAAGAAACAACAGAAGATTCGACAATGATATCTCAGGAAGAAGAAATTACAGAAGTGAACTTAAGGAGCGGGAGAGTATTAAACCTAAGAGTAGCTCCAACAGATAAATGAAAAAAAAATAGTAACTCGAGAAGAACTACCTCCACCTCCACCAGTGGAAGAACCACACAACCAAGAGAAAATTGGAGGATCATACAAACTGGATTACAACGTGCTAGCTCATCTTAGGAAGTTGTCGGCCAGATTAAGCATCTATGATGATCTGATCCTGTCAAAGGCGATGAGAAAGTCTCTGGTTACAACTTTGCTTGACCCATAGATTTGCTTAGCCATGTTGGCCAACACATCCTTGAATGAAGTTTGTTCATTGAAAGAGCAGCCTGGGGTAACCTTTAAAAATGAAGATTTGCTGCTTGGTACCGCCGACCACAATTGACCACTCTACATCTCCATTAACATAGGCAGATTTTTGTTTTCCAAAGTTTTAGTAGATCCTGGAGCATCCCTCAACTTGATGAGTCTACGGACATTAGCCTATTTTGACATCAAAGCTCAGAAGCTTACATCTGATAAAATGATGCTAAGAGGATTCAACTAAAAGGGAGAGAGAGCTCTTAAATTGATTACATTGCTTATGAAAGTTGGAGAACTATCGACAACTGCTAAATTCCACATCATCGACGCCTAAACCTATTTCAATACTCTACCGGGTCAACCATGGATTCACGAACACAATATGGTTCCGTCACTACACCAGTGCATCAAGTACTATAAAGAAGGACAAGAACATTGCATCAAAGGAGATCTACAACCATTTTTAGTGCATGAAGTTGGTATTCATGAAGATGCTGCCTACAACGCACCTCCAAAGAAAACTGTCTTCCTTGTGAAAATATGACAAGCAAAATAAAGATTCAGAAAAATCACAAAGAGGAGGCCATTCAACTCCGCTTCAGCAATCTTCCACCACTCTTTTGTAGCAAGTTGGGCGAGGTTCTTTTAGTTTGCACACCCGAGGTCGAGGCCGGGGACGTGAAAAAGGAAGAACCAACTTAATCATTGAACAGACTAGGTTGATCATCTACATTAGTGATGAAGACAGTTTTGAAGATGAAAAAATGATGACAAAATAAAATAAACCTCAGTACTTGATATCCTTAGGTAGATACAGAGCAAAGCAAATATGAGATGATGTATGATCGGATAAACCACTATGTGAATGCTATGAAACTTTCTCCAATCCTCCCTCAAAAAGTCGAGAGTTTAGAGGTCAAGCAAGTCCATAGTGCTGGCTCAAAGCCCATCAAGTTTTATTGTGCTTCTACCTCTACTACTCTTGAAAATCATGTAAATTTGGATGATGGTCCTAATGAATTAATGAAATTACCTTTTGGTTACTTTTCACCTTGTGTATAAAAGTTGATTAAACAAGGATATTTGCCAAAACAAATATCAAAAGATAAATTATAACTTTTTAAAAAATTATGGAATGTGTTCGCATCAATTTTTGATGTCACGAGTGTAGGGTGTCCACCTGCATGACTCGGGATAACTTACGGCCCGTCCGTGACGTCCGACAATTCAGACACCCACCCGAGACCTTTTTGGCACGTGTTGAGGGGCACGTAGCCAGAGTCATTCTGCTAGGCTTCGGCTTTCACTTATGTGAAGGCCGGTCGGCATTTGGCACGTCGAACGAGTCCAATCGGGACAAAAAATATTATGTGGCGCGTCACACGCGATTTCGGCTCGAATTGGCCTGATCATCAGCAAGGTTTTCCAAATGACCCCGAACGACGAAACGGACTGCGCGATCACGTCCGGGACGTTGATTTTACTTAGAAGGGATGTTCAGTTCGATACAACTTCGCGGGCGAGTCTAAAATACACGAATTATTATTATTTTTAGCCTGATCGTTGGAGAGGTGATCCGAGCAGCCTCAAGTGACCTCGAATTGCAAGATAGACCGCGTTAGCGTACCTGAACTGTCGTTCCCACCTAAGTCGGACGTTCGTTACGTCACAATTTCACAGACGAATTAAAAAAATATAAAAATATGGAAATTATCGTTTTTGGCTTGATAGTTGAAAAAGATGGTCCAGACGACCCCGAATGGCAAAAAGGACTGCGCGGATGCGTCCGGAACGTCGGCTTTAATCAGAAAGGACATTCACTCCGCCGCGAGGACGTATACGTGTGAAGAATACGTAAACGATAATTATAATNGAAGTGTGCAACGGGATTTCAATTCCGATGACCGACAGCTTCTTATGGGCGAACCCCACACCAAAAATAGTGCCGACAACCATGTCATGATTAGTTTAGTCTTGAGGGTCTTTGGGGTATGGCTTGGGTTTGACCAAGGTTGACCAAGGCTGACCAAAGTTGATCAGAATGGTCAAATTGACCATTTGGTGGTCATTTGGGTCTATGAATGATCAAATGGTCAAAGTGGTGACCATGGAGGTTCACCTTAGTCATTTTGACCAATAGTTGGTCAATGGTGTCTGTAGTTGACCAAATGGTCCAGTTTGATCATTTTGGTGTTTTAAAATGATCAAATAATCCAATTTGACCATTTTTAGGGTTTGAACAGATTCATTGGTCCAAATTAACCAAAGTTGACCAGTTTGACCAAAACTGAATAGTTTGACCAAAATTGACTATTTGGGTCAAAGTTTACCAATTGGATAAATTAAATGTCAATGTCGACTTTATGATCATTATGGTGACCATTATGTCAAAATTTGACCAGATTAGGGTTTGTCACCACTGATCTGATCATTTAGGGTATTGTCATTACTAAGCTCCCAAAAGAGTCCGTTGAGGGTTATTTCAATTTTGAAGGATTTAATAACCCTATGTATCTCCAAAGATGTCAATTTTGGTAGACCCTTTATCTTAATGATCAAAATGATCATTTTAGGTCTTTTAAATGTGTCTGACAATCTTAAATCATAAGATTCGTCAGGTTGAGTTGGTCTATGGATGTTACTTTAGGACCTACACTAAAAGTGAGGTCAACAATTATTTTCAAACAGGCCAAAAAGATAAGACTTTTGAATGAGATCAGATAAAGAGGAGTGAAAGAGGAATGAATCAAATTTGGAACATTTATTGTAGAGTCCAAAGGAGGAAGAACTATGAGATGTCATAGATCCAGAGGAAAACCTCGGTGACTTCTCAATCTATCCTATTCTTTAGCTTCAATTTTGAAGAGAAGTATTTAAATGTTTTATCCTGCCAATTTTATTAATTATGGGCTTACTTTTGTGTGAAACGATCAGACAAATAGCCAGGAAGATGTGAGGGTTTAGGTCGCGACGGACGACAACCTTGGGATCCTAAGACGAGTTAGAGCTTATACTCTACAGTAGGGCTATACAAAATCCTAAAGAAAAATTTGAGCATTTATGTTTCGCAAGCAAAAAACCTTGAAATCCTAAGTCTTGTTGTTTAATTCTAAGGAAAGAATGGTTTAACTGATGTAAACAGGTTTTGCTGTTGAAGATGGCGGTCCTGCCCACCATGCTAGCTCCAAGCTCCGTCCCATGATGAGTTTAAGTTTTCTATTGTGTCAGATTATGATGTCAAATCAAATGTCCCTATGCTTATGGTTCTTTAAATGTTACGGGGTATGTTAAAATTGATTAGAACGACACCGATTAGGATCTTACGGTTTCCTCGTTCCGATACCACTATTTTCTATTGAATTCACTTAGTCCAAATGAATTTACTAAACTAAACTTAATGAGTTCTAGTCTTTCATTTAGACCATGAGAATTTTTGTTAGCAACCATATGTTACCTTTTTTGAGGGATTCCCGATCGTCCCATAGAGACATCTTAATTTTGTTGCAATTGTTGTTTTGTGATGTTTGTGATTAAACTTTGAGTTGTCTTATACTTTGAATGTTGTGGTGGTGAATTTTATCTTCATTGATTTTAGTTTTGTATTTGGTTTTGTGGCTATCCTAGCAGTTTTAGGTTTTCATTCAGGGTGACATCCTTGTTTAACATGCAGGCTTTATAACTATAAAAGTACAATGCAGAAAATATAAGAAATAATTGTACTATAAATTATAAAAGCGTACATGGCGAGTCTTCTCGTTCCACCACCTGCAATGTCAGTACTTGCAAGGCATGTATATAATATTGCAAGAAACTTAAATTGCATTAGTAGATGAAGGTTTATCCACTAAACCCCAAGATATGATTTGGTTGGATCTTGGAAGATTCTATTAGATAATTTTAGAATAAAATATGATAAGCTCAATTTGCTCTTAAAAATATCTAGAGATTTCAAAGTGTTGAGGTCATGACCCAGAACTACTTTAAGGTTCTTTGAATTATTTTGAGTTCATTTTGATCTTATCCTGTTGTTCCATTAATCATCCGAGGTTGAAGTGTGATTATCCCGCTGCTCCGTGAAGCTTAACAATTTAATTAACCCAAGGATAGGATACTCGATTACTCAACTGATCTTTCATTTAAAAGTTATGTGATTGGATGCCTTTAAGGCAGTTTTAGGTCATTTAAAGATTATGGTGCCCAGTATTAAAGTCATGCTCATAGTGGTTAAAGATGTTAATCACCAATCAAATCAACTTGAGTTTAGACATCGAACCTATGTTACTACCAAGCCTTTAACAATCATAACAAGTGAAATGGTGGTTTTCAAACTTTTGATTTAAGTGTAATATATCCTTATTAAATGATTGCATCATCCTCAACTTTGGGCTTAAGAAAAGTAAATTATCAGCTTCCGGGTTAAACCCCTTACTTAAGAATCATTTGATCCTTAATTGACTTCCAAGTCATGAAGATTAGGAGAATTATGCTTTTAGTTAATGTTGTCCAAGAGTGTTGAATGGGTTTGTACCATTTAGCCCCATCGTATTTTAATCATCCAAACATGTTCATTAAGATCAAAATTTCCCATTTTCTCTTGGTTAATCCTAAATTTTGATTAGGGCACCAAAGTCTAAAATTACCACTTTGCCCTTGGGGCACTTCACCTCATAACACTTTAAACACAACTCAAATGATTTTGAGGGTTTAGAGTATCATATCCATGAGGTAATTAAAATGTAAGAGGAGGATATGTGGACCTCTAAAAATTTAATTTAATTTAATTTAAATAATAATTTAAATTTAAAAGATAGGATTTTCAAAAGTTAATTTATTTAATTATCCAAAATAAAATTTATATTTATGGAAAAATTATTAGATGTTCCCTAAGGTTAGGGTAACACTTAGACATAATTTCATTATTTTTTTTGAATAAAATTTCTACTATTATTAATTTAATTTAGGTCAATTTTCATGATTTTTTTAAATAGAAAATAGTGTTTTAATTACAAAATTATTTTTTTATTTTTATTAGACTTGTCTAAGTTCAGAAAACTGAGAGAATCAAATTTTATATTTTTGTGATTTTTTATTTATTTAGGGTTTAGAAGGTTGGGCTTGTATAAGTTCAGAGAGGAGGTGTTCTCTAATTTTGAGGGTTTACTTTCTATAGGATCTAACATTTCAATTCTTTCCTATACATAATCTATGTTTCTGACCCTAGTTCAGCTGGGCATAAAATCACCAAAATAAATATAATTAAAATAAGCCAAAATGGTCACCTTAGTTTGAAAATTGGGGTCAGAAACATAGAGATGCTCTCTGGACTTGCAAAAAATAGAGAAAACCTCCTCTTTGATGAGAAGTAAACCCTCTGAACTAGGGTCAGAAACATAGATTATTTACAGGAAAGAATTGAAATGTTAGATCCCATAGAAAGTAAACCCTCAAAATTAGAGAATAGTTCCTCTCTAATCTATTTTTGTGATTTTTAATTTATTTAGGGTTTGTGATAACGACGCAAAAATCAGAGAACACCTCCTCTCTGATGAGAAGTAAACCCTCAAAATTAGGGTCAGAAACATAGAGATGCTCTCTGGACTTGCAAAAATCAGATAACACCTCCTCTCTGATGAGAAAAAGTTTCCTAAAAAACTTAAGGATCCTAAAAGTTTTACAATTCCTTGGGTATTTGCGAACAATTTTATGGAAAAACTTTATGTGATTTTAGAGCCAGTATTAATCTTATGTCGTTATTAATTTTTAGAAGGTTGGGCTTAAGAGACATTTCACCTACAACTATAACTCTGCACTTAGTTGATCATTCAATTAACTGTCCTAAAGGAGTTATATAAGATGTTTTGGTAAAAATTGATAAATTTATCTTTCATGTGGACCTTCTTGTATTAGACGTGGAGGAAGATAAAGAAATTCCCATCATTTTAGGGAGACCATTCCTAGCCATTTGAAGAGCTTTGATAGATGTGCATAAAGGAGAACCAACTATGAGAGTTAGTGATCAAAAGGTTACATTTAATATTGTAAAATCAATGAGATATCTTGCAAAAGAGCAAGAGATTGAATGCTTTAGAATGGATATTAATGAGTATTTAAGCCATGAATATTTTAAGAAAACTATTAAAAGAGAATTTAAAAAATAAATCTGTAGAAGTGAGTAAAAAGGATATGGATTATGTACAGGAAAGAATTGAAACGTTAGATCCTTTAGAAAGTAACAAGAATTTGATTTCATTTATTGAGAAACCCCCTGGACTAGAAATGAAAACGCTTTATACATATTTAAAGTATGAATTTTTAGGAGATTTATCCCCATTACCTGTTATAGTATCCTCAGATTTAACTGATATTCAAGAACAACTGTTGTTGGAAATTTTAAAAAGATATAAGAAAGCCTTTGGATGGAGATTGGCTAATATTAAAGGAATCAGTCCTTCAATTTGTATGCATGGAATCTTATTAGAAGATAAACATAAACCAAGAGCTTGTCCTCAAAGGAGAATAAATTCTATTATGAAAGAAGTACTAAAGAAAGAAATATTAAAATGATTAGATGTTGGAATAATATATCCTATTTCAGACAGTGCTTTGGTTAGTCCAATTCACTATGTTCCAAAGAAGAGAGGTGTGACTGTAGTGATAAATAAGCATAATGAATTAATATGAACACGACAAGTCACTGGTTAACGAAGCTGCATAGATTATAGAAAATTAAATTCTGCCACTAGGAAGTATCATTTTCCCTTACCATTTTTAGACCAGATGTTGGATAGATTAGCTGGGCATAAATATTTTTGTTTTCTAGAAGGTTATACCAGTTATCATCAAATATCTATTATTTCGGAGGATCAAGAGAAAACAATATTTACTAGTCCTTATGAAACTTCTGTTTTTTAGTGAATGTCTTTTGGATTATGTAAGACACCTACAACATTTCAAAGATGTATGATGTCAATTATTAGTGATTTGAATGAAAAGGTGATTGAAGTTTTTATGGATGATTTTTTTTGTATTTGGAACTTCATTCAAAATATGTCTAAATCATTTAGAGAAAATTCTAGAATGTTGTAAAAAGACTAATCTCATATTAAACTAGGAGAAATGTCAATTGATGGTTGCAAGAGGAATTGTACTTGAACACAAAATTTTAGAAAATGGCATGGAAGTAGATCCTGCTAAAATACAGGTTATATCAAACCTACCTCCAGCTACCACAGTTAGAAGAGTTAAAAGCTTTTTAGGACATGCTAGATTTTGAAGGAAAGATATTAAATATTTCTCAAAAATTACTAAACGTATTGCCAACATCCGGAAAAACATACAAATTTTGACTTTAATCAAAATTTCCTTAAAGCCTTTAAAACTTTAAGAGAAAATTGATCACTGCTCCTATAATTGTTTCACCTAATTGGGATAAACCTTTTGAATTAGTGGTGATGCTAGTGATTATGCAATTGGAGCTATTTTAGGGCAGAGATATGATAAGATTTTTAAAGTTATATACTATGCTAGTAATACTCTTAATGATGCTCAAATTAATTACACCACCACTGAAAGAGAGATATTAGCTATTGTGTATGCTTTTGATAAATTTAGATTATACCTGATTGAAGCTAAATGTGGTGTGCATACTGACCGTTTGGCTATTAAATATTTGATGCAAAAGAAGGATGTTGAACCAAGTTTAATTAAATAAGTACTTCTGATGCAAGAGTTTGATTTTGTAGTAGCCGATAGAAAAGGGATTGATAATCAAATTGTTGATCATCTATCAAGGCTAGAACAAGAAGAAATATTGGATATGAAAACAGAAATTAATGAAACTTTTCTTGAAGAACAACTTTATGCAGTAAAAAGATGGGAAATACCTTGGTATGCTGATATTGTAAATTATATTGTTAATGATATTTTACCATATTGATTAACAAAAAAATAGGAAAAGAAATTTATTCATGATGCAAAATCTTATTTTTGGGATGATCCTCATTTATATACGCAATGTAAAGATTTAATGATGAGACGATGTGTGCCTTATAAAGAAATTCAAGAGATTATTCAAAAATGTCATGATTCTAAATTTTGAGGACATTTAAAGAATGTTAAAACTATTCATAAAATTTTACAATCTGGATTTTATTGCCCTACTCCTTTCAGAGATGTTAATATATATATTAAAACATGTGATTGGTGTCATAGAGTATGTAATATTTCAAGAAGAAATGAAATGCCTCTAAATTTTAATTTACAAATTGAAATTTTTGATGCATGGAGATTGGATTTCATAGAACCATTTACACCTTCATTCAAAAATATATACATACTTATTGCAGTGGATTACATTTCAAAATGGATTGAAGCAATCGCTTTACCTCGATGCGATGATCAGATTTTTTCAAATATTTTAATAAAAAATATTTTTACAAGATATGGAATGATGAGAGTAATCATTACCGATGGAGGATCTTATTTTCGAAAACCAATAATTGCAGTGGAAAAATATAATATAATTCATAAAATTGTAACTGCTTATCATCCCCAAACTAGTGGTTTAGCAGAAGTATCTAATTGTAAAATTAAGAGAATTATGGAAAAGAGTGTTAATCCTACTAAAATGGATTGGCCAACTAGATTTGATGCTGCATTATGGTCACATAGGACAACCTATAAGACACCTATAGGAAGGTCCCCTTATAGATTAATTATTGGGAAGCCTTATCACTTGCCAATTGAATTGGAGCATAAAGCTTACTTGGCTATAAAGGAATTCAATTTCAGTTTGAAAGAAGTTGGTGGGAAATGTTTATTGCAATTGAATAAGCTTGAGGAAATTAGGAATGAATCTTACGATAATGCGAGGATTTATAAGGAAAAGATGAAAGAATGACATAATCAGAAAATAATAAAAAGGGAATTTGAACCTAGACAGGAAGTTTTGTTATACAATACAAGATTGAAATTTTTTCTTGGAAAATTGAAGTCTAGGTGGAAAGGGCCATTCAGAGTTATAAAAGTCTATCCTTATGGGGCAGTTAATATTGAAGACCCTAATATTGGAAGAACATTTAAAGTGAATGGGCACAGATTGAAATCATATTTTAATGGTCAAAGAATAGCTTTCAAAGAGACAGTAATGTTGAGTCACCCAAAATAAGACTAGGAATGTCGGGATGACGACCATAAACCAAGCGCTTTATGGGAGGCAACCCATATGTATCGCTATTAGTTAGTTATTAAGTTTGTTTTGTTTGATATATTTTCTATCATTTTATACTTAGGTCTTTATGTAGTCCGTGTATTTGATAAAATATTTAGAAACATAAATATTTTTATTTTCCTAATTTTATGGAAAAAATGAAAAGTTATTGGATCAAAATTGAAATGGCAAAATTTTTGGAAATAACGTAAGATACGCCACTTTCCAGAGAGTTGGTGCATGATGCACTTGATCGACACATGATGCGCTGCGAGTCTGAAAGTGTTTAAAACATGTCAAATGATGATTTTTGGCAGTTTCTTCTCCATATGACTCCTAAAACCGACTCCAAAACATATTTTTGGGGAAAAATGAAGGAAGAGTCACCGCTTGTAAGATCCTACGGCTTCCCAATCTAGAAACTCTTCTAGATTTGGAAATCTCAACTAGAGAAAGATCGTCAGTTTTGATGCAAAAAAATTACATGATCATATTCTAGTGAAGAAATATCTTATCAAAGAAAGGAGATTTGTAAATCAAGGATTCAAAATGTCTAACACTCAAGTAGAAGAGAGTATTGCGCAGAGGCATTGGGAAGTGCTTTGCTACACTACAACCGCTATTGTTGTTCCTGTAGTAAAAGAATTTTATGCAAATCTTCATGGTATTAACCAAGGAATTATTTACATGCAAGGTAGGTTTGTGCAGTTCACTCCTTCAAGAATAAACAAGATGTTTATGATTGAAAATGTCTTTATCTACCATTATGCAAACCTTACCCCTACAAGAGAGAATATGAATGAACTATAACGCTACCTTATGGATGAAGATACGAATTGGGAGGCAAGAGATGATGGAAATGTAATTTTTCCTTCATCATTTTTTAATCAAGTTTTAAAAGCCCGACACTTCTTTATTGCATTGAAATTACGGCCTACCATGAAAATTAGTATGGTCACTAAGGAGAGTGTCATTTTGAACTACTATATTCAAACCAGAAAACCTATTGATGTTGGAGCTATTATGGTGAAATCAGTTTTGGGTTTGATTGTGAATGGATCTACAGCTGGACTGAGACATCCATCCACTATTTTCCTACTTTGCAATCAATCACAAGTACCTTATGAAAGTTAGGAAAAGTGTTACTTTCTTGGAAGTCGATGGATCTGAAAGTCTACTGCAACTGTATTGGAATAAGACATGAAAATGATATGAATGTACTGATGGATAAGGATCATTAATTCATCACATTTTCAGCCTTACTACAACTCGAGTGCACTTTCAAAGAGATCAAGAAGATATAGAAAGAGGTGCAGAATCTCATGCACTTGATTGGGAATATTACTGAAATGTTGGATCATATGGATTGGAGACTGCATGAACATTTTGAACATAAAGTGAATATTGAAGATGGATTGGTACGTATGTTCAAGAAACATGCTTGGATTGAGGAGGAAAATTCAACTGATAAATATCCATTTTGACCCTTCTATAATTTGTAAGTGCACTACCAATCAATGGGAGATATCCATGAGGACGATAGTGAAGATGATGTTTGATCTTAATTTATGCATGGAGTGTCTTTTGTAGTACTGTTTATTTTAGTTTGTTGTGTTGATTGCATTTCCTTTCTAATGAACGCTATCTGTGTTTATGTTTAGAATTTTAATGTTTAGATTTTAGTGTTAGGATGTTCGTTTGCTTTAGAATACTGAATTTGATGTTTGTTGGCTTGAAAAATGTTAGTTTGTAACAGCGCGGATTTTATATATAAATATGAGTTTTGTGTTTTTTTGTTAAAGTTAAAGTTATATGTTACGGTGATGTTTATATATGCTTAGAATGGTTTATGTGAGTTAAAAAGAAGTTGACACAAAGATGTATGGAGGAGATTTTCAAAGAAACCGAAATCTCAAAAATTTGAGCTCTAGCGCATGATGCGCAAACTTACAGAGCTTTTGCGCATGATGCTCCAAAATGGCGCATGTTGCTCCAAAATGGCGCATGATGTGCCAAAAGCCTGAACACAGTATATTTCATAGAAAACCACAAAATCATGTGGGAAAACTCCATTTTCACTTATTGAGTCATCCTCTACCTCAAGACCTTAGCCTAAGGCATCATATTGTGGAAGAAAGAGAAGGATTCAGAGGCTTAAAACTATAAATATCATCTTCTCTTGGTAAGAGGTTCACTTTAACCTAGAAATTTTTTTTATTTTCACCATGGATTTTGGGAGATCGTAAAATTGGGTTTTTTGATGAAAATGCTCGAAGAAAACTCATGGTAAAGAGTTTCATACCTAATAACCTTGCTTGAGGAGTTAGATTTTTTATTTAGAAATTTATTTGGACTATATTTGAATTTTCATAAAATTTTCAATTGGTACCACGAGTTAAGAGAGGAAGGCCGTCCGAGGACTTCTATGCACAAAAATTTCTTAGTTTCAAAGTTCAGCATAGTTATAATACTCACATGGAGACAAAAAAAATGATCCAAGAATGCGCGTTTGCAAAATCGGGTGGCGAGGTCGAGAGAGTGGTTCTTTCTAAGAATTGCAAAAGATTCTGCTACTTCACTTCCATAGAAAATTTCTCGATGGTTTGAGAGTTTTATGCAAACCTGAGATTCACTACTGAAGATCACATCTTTATGAGAGGTGAGCATATTGAATTTACTGCTGATTGGATCAATAATTTTTATGGTTTGAGGGGTGTATTTATTGATGATTACGCTGCAATTATGATGACTGATTCATCTTTGAAGGAAGTGATTGCATTTTTGATTGATGGAAGAGGGGAATGGAAGATTAAGAATAACAAGATAGTTAACTTCCCCGCTTCCATGTTAACTATTCAATAAAAAATATGGCACCACTTCATTTCTGCTAGACTGTTGTCAACAAATCATTTAGCTAATGTTATAAAAGATAGATTTATGCAAAACTATTTCATGCAGAACATGAAGGCAATAGATGTTGGTGCACTTATAGTTCAGCATGCTTGGAGTATAGCTGATAGTTCTACAGCTAGAGGATTTCAATACCCTGCCTTGATTTTCACTCTATATGAACAATCAGGACTAGAATCCCATAGAAAAGAAGAGAGACTACAATCACAGAATCTTATTTAAAGGCAAATGATTCAAAGAGTATAATCATTTGTTGAGTCAAGAGTGTAAGAAAGGATAGACCCTCTACATCTGTTGCAGGAGCATATACTTCTCGATCTACATTGCTTTAATTTATTATGGATCAACTCATGATTCAACAAATGGATATAGTTAATATTCAAACTCAGTTGGAAGAGATAAGAGCAAGGAATGCATATAATAATGAATATCAGTAGAGGAGAGTTCAACAAGATATTAAGTTTGAGAATGTCATATTAAGACATCTTAGGGGTGAACCTAATGTGGACTTTCCTACTTGCCCAGTTTCACTCCCTATACTCCCATTCATGAAGAAGAAGAAGAAGGAAAATAAGAAGAAGAAGAAGAAGAAGAAGAAGAAGAATCAAATGATGAAGAGGAAGGAGATAAGGATTGATATTTTATGAGACTAGTTTAGTTTTTTTTGGTTTGATTGTTGTTGTTGTTTATATTGTGATGTACTTCATTTGAAAACTATTGTAGTAAAAACTTTTGTGTTGTGCTGTGATCTGAATCTGTAATAGTAACTGTAGACTTTCACTTTTTCTGCATTTTTTGTATTTTCAATTTAGTTTTTTTTTAGTTTTGTATTTATGTTTTTAATTCTCATCAAGTTCTCTAGAATGTATTATACTTTATTTAATCCCTAAAAGCCTGTATGAAGTTTTACAGTTAGTACCTACCGTATACCAGAACCCAGTTTCATAGTCAGAAATCCTCTAGAGGTCAGTTTTTATTTTCATGCATTTAATGTTTTCTTTCAACTACTAAATTTTATACTGAAACTATTTTTAAATTCAGTTACAAACTTAGTTTGGGGGAAAAAAATTATTTTAAAAAGGGTTAAACTAAATTTTATTTGTCCTTAAGTAACTATATTTTCTTAAAATTAATTTAACATGGCCCGGGATACTAAAATTTAACTTTAAAATGACAATACTTGTGTTTATAAATATTGTGGTAAATTTAGGTAAAAAGTATTTAATAATGAAGATTATTTCTAAAGTTAAAGACATTTGGTATGATAGGATAAAACTATTATTTTCTATTTAAAATAATGAAAATTGTATTTTTGAAGTGTTAAGAATTTTAGGTTTTCATGTAAAAAGAAAAGAATGAGACTTTATGAAAAATCATAAACTAATATGAATTTACAAAGTAAAGAAGATATAGAGTTTTAACTTTAAGAAGAGGATAGTGATGTTTAAAATTATTAAAGGCTATCCAGATATAGTAATCCTCACTTAAAAAAGGAAAAGAAGAAGAAAATAAGGGATTGAAAAGATCCTAGAAGAAAAAGAAAAAAAAAAGCAGTGAGAAGAAATAAAAAGAAAATAAAAATAAGTGACGAGAAGCTTGAGGAGATGCCTAATCAAAAACTGGCTTCAGTTGAATCAACTTAAGGAAGGAGCTTTGTTACATTTTCTAAACTTATATCGAAGTATTAGTAGCATTCCTAGTAAAGTTTTCATGAATTTCAATTTCATATGAATGGTCTAAATGTTCTTAATATGACAAATTGTAATTCTTCTTGAAATGAATAGAGATTCAGAAATCTTAAATTTGATTACTAAGTATTCTTAGACTTAGAGTTTGAATCTAAGTTACTTAAAGGGTTATTCTTAAATTTTGCTATTCTATTTCTTAAACTAAAATATACAAGTTATAAGTTAATCTCTATCCTAAGACAGATTCTTATATGTAATAAAAGTTTCATTTGAGGACAAGTAGCATTTAAGTTTGGGAGATTTTGATACACCAAGATATTATATTTTTCAGTACTTATTTTATGCTATTTTTGGCAATATTGTACTTTAAAGAAGAGTATTTTTGTGTTTTTGTTGCAGGTGTATCAATTTTAGGCATTTGGAGTAAACATAGAAAAATGAATGAAATTCGGAGCTAAAAGAATCAATTTTTAGATTCTGGTGCATCATGCACCAAATGGTCGCATGACGCGCCAAAATTAAGAGAGCTGGCACATGATGCTCCAGATCAGCGCATGATGCACCAAAGACAACTTTTTCAAACTATGAAGGTTTGGGAAAAATTTTGAGCAAATTTTTAAAGAGACACTTATTCTAAACACCTCTTGGAGTAACTCAATGCATCTAGACACTTTGGAAGGCTCTATTATTAAGGAATCTAACTATTGGAAAAAATAACACATCTTTTAAATTAGAAAGAGTTGTCTTCCAGAGGGAATTTTGGAGAAAATTTTGTTTTCTTTTCAACAGAGCTAGCACATGATGCTCCAAATCAGCGCATGATGCACCAAAGACAACTTTTTCAAACTATGAAGGTTCGGGAAAAATTTTGAGCAAATTTTTAAAGAGACACTTATTCTAAACACCTCTTGGAGTAATTCAATGCATCTAGACACTTTGGAAGGCTCTATTATTAAGGAATCTAACTATTGGAAAAAATAACACATCTTTTGAATTAGAAAGAGTTGTCTTCCAGAGGGAATTTTGGAGAAAATTTTGTTTTCTTTTCCAAAGGAGGCAGCCCAAAATAAAAGAGGAAGGCTTCATAGAGTTTAAGAGAGGCTTTTGTGTGTGACATGAGGGAGAGAGAGAAAGTGGCATGAGTTAGAGAGAGATAAGAGAAGATTTTCTTCTAGGGTTATAAGAGGAGAGGGAAGGTGAGAGATTTCTTCCTCATTACACTTCTAAGAGAGAATTGGGATTGATTGTAAACAGAGAAAGGTTTAGAGAGAACTTCTAGGGATTTATTTAGGAAGGATTACGAGATAAGTTGTATTGTTATTTTTTTGTTGTTGTGTAAACTTATTTTTTCATATGAAATTTGTGTTTTGTCATATCCTTCTCATGAATTCGGAGTAGTCTTCCTAATCCTTCTCCCTACTTTAAAAATATGATTTTGTAAAGAACAGATTGTGTATTCCACAATTTTAAATAATAATAATTTGTGATGATTTGAAATTTGATCTTCATTTACTTTTCGATCTAGCCAATTGAAATGTTAAAATGTTTTGAGATACATATGTTCTTAAATGAAATATGATTTCAACAACATAGGGAGAATCACATTTGTTTTCTTGGGAGAGTATGTCATCCACGGGACTAGTTACAATTAAATAGGGAAAATTATATTGTTGAATTTAGAATTGGAGATTTTAAGGTGACAGATTAAAACCCCATTTTGGTTCAGTTGATTGGAAACTAATGCAAGATTGTCAGCCCTCAAAGGAAGGAGTAGTGCGAGCTCTGGAGTGATAGCCAATATCCTCTCAGCCTAACCACGAAATTAGGGACCGAAGACTGGATTAGTCATTGTTATTTATAGCACTCGAAAGAGGGTAAAGAATAGAATTGCTCCTATTTAGCACATAACAGTTTTAATATATATTTTATCAAATGATTTTAATTTCTTCACAAACTATATACTATTATAAAGAGGAAGGATGCTTTCTTAAATTTGAACTTTTCTTCATAACAAAAACCATGTTTAATTTTTACAATTTTACTTTTGAAGTTTTAGTTTTTAGTTTAGTTTAATTTCTGTAGTCTTACATCTGCATTTTAATTAGCATTTTCCAGAGTAATCAATTTTCAAACTTTGAACTTTACATTTTTTTGGTTTGTTTTTTATATAAAATAATTTTCATAATTTACTTTAGGATTTTCCAACTTCCCTGTGGGATCGATATCTAGACTTACATTAGAGCTCTTTCTTACTTGAGCGATACGGATACTTGCATTGATATTAAAGGAGATTCGCCAGTTTAAAAAGAGTGTTAAAAGGTAAAGTATTTTTATAAAAAACTATTTTTGTTTGGATTATATTGCATATTTATTATGTTTTTGGCACCATTGTGTGGTGTCCACTCCTTAAATATTTGCATATAATAAATCTCGTATAAGCTAGCCATGACATTGATCCAAATTGATTGATCAATTTTGTGTGGATGATTATCATGAGGGGATTATAAAATATTTGGAGTGGTTTTAAATTGATTTGGAGGTGCAATTTGAGGGATTTTGGGCACTTTATCAATTTGGGAATATTAGGTTAAACTTCGGTTTAGGTTGGGATAGAGTTGAGTTAAGTCCAAATTGAGAGTTTAAAATGGTCTTGGGGAATATCATGAAGACTTCTCATCATTAATTGGGTGTCAATTTTGTGGTTAGGGCATTCAATTTCGTGGAATTCGGGCACTTGACTAAATCAGGGAAAATTTGGGAATTTTGGATTTGGGTTGAAATTAAGTGAATTTGAAACTTGATCAAGGTCAATTGAGGGATCATATTGGTGTGTGGAGATGTTTCCAAGAGTTTATGATGCATAATTGGGGCAATTAAAAAGATTTGGGGGTTCAATTGAATGGCATTTTGGTTTTAGGCCAAATTTGGGCTTTTTCACTTGGGTTGAATTTGGACTCAAATGTGACATGGATTTTGTTTGAATTGAGTTTGAGCATCATTTATTTGAATTTATAATTGAATTTGGCTGGGGGGGATTTGGGTCAATTTCATGGACATTTAAGGTGAATTTGGGGAATTGGGCCTTTAAGGGCAATTTGGGCTTTTAGTCAAAGTTGGTCAAATTGATCAAATTAGCTTTAATTGTAGGGACTAAATTGGTTTTAGGGACATTTGAGATGATTTTGAGGTTTTGGAAAAGTTTGGACCACCAAGGGTATTTTATAATTTTGGCAAATTTTGGGGTATTTTGGTAATCTTGGCAATTTTGGGAAGTTTTGGGCAATTTGGCTAGTTTCAAATGGTTTGAGATGATTTTTTGACAAACTTGGGTAGTTTAGGCAATTTTTTAAATTTTGGTATAAATTGGGGTTTGGAGGTATTTTGGTAAGTTTGGTAGATTTGAGGCAAAAGGCTAAGTTGGGTATTTTGGAGAAAGTTGGGTGCCAACCATCCTATTTGAGCCATGGACGAATGGAATCTCCATTTGGGTCCTCTATGTAGTGGTCTTGGCTAGACCTTAGCCTAGGGCTAGTGGGTCTAGGGGAACATGTACATGAGTCTCCCAAAAGCTCAAGAGATAAAAGTTAATAAGCTTGGGTTTCGGGTTGTGAGTGAATGTGATTGAAAGTAAGTGTAAGATATTGAACTAGCTCCAGACCAAAACCTAGGGTCAACCCTAAAGCCAAGCAGTCTTATGGGGACACCCCTTGAGATTCCCCATACTGACCCCACCTACCAAGTGCTAGAGGTCAGGACCAATATGTGGAACTTCAAGTTAAGCAGAGAAGAGTTTAGAATTTTTAATGGTGAGGGTTCACTTTCCTCTAAGAATAGTCAACAGGATAGTCCTATGGCTAGACCCTAGGCTACTAAAGAGAAAAGAGCTAGACCTCAGTCAAAAGTGAGGTCAATAGAGTAGTATTCAATTTTGAAAAAAATTTGATATTGTTGGCTTTAGATGATTCCAAGGATCTGTTGAAATTCTGCTGCCAGTGGGTTCAGTTTTAATTTTGAAAGGAAACAGAGCAGATTTGGGAAAGCACTGCATCCCAAAAGTGTGGCAACCAAGTGTTTCTATTATGTTAAGAAGAATGGATAAGAGCAAGATACTACATGGATTTCGTTCAGACCCAGAATTGGAAGAACTGTGCCTATATGAGCTGTGAGATAAATATACCTCTAGGTGCACACGAATATAATTCTTGTCCCGGAGCATGACTTAGAAGTTCAGTTTGATCATCAGCTCGCCACAGAGGAAAGATAAATAGTTCTTGTCATTTTTTTTACTGCATCACGATGCGTCAGATATGATATGTAATGTTCGAGATGATTTTAGTATTTAATATTTATTCAACATTTGATGCTTCATAAAGTATTCAACATGTTGTCTTTTGATAGCTTCAGCATACGTTCAACTTGTAACACATATTTGAAGCATTTTAATGATGTTTCTTTCAAAATTCAGTATATCTGTCAAATTGCCAATTTTTTATGATGGATAAAGAGCCACAGAACCACACGTTGGTTTTAAATTAAAATGAACAAAGAACGATACAACAAAAGTTTTTTTTAATGAATTTAAATAATTTTATTTTTGAAAACAATCAATCAATATCAATTAAATTTAGAATGATACCCTAAAAATCAAACGATGATAAAGCAAACAAGAGAAGTGATAAATTCAAGAAATTAATTCCACTTGAATCCAAAGTTCCACACTCTTCGCTTTCGCAGCACAAATGTCTCTGTCTATAAAAATCCGACACAATCCCCCACGGAGTACCACACTCCTCACAAAATCTCAACAAATTTCTACAAATCTCTATATCCAAGCAATCCTAGCACTAGGGATAGGCTTCAGTCCTACTGACTTCTCACAAATCTCAGCACTCGAGATTAGTACCTGAATTCTAATTCCCATCTTCCGAGGTTGGTACGAGAATTCAAGTTCTTATCTCGGGGTCAATACCTGAACTTTGACTCCTATATTCTGAGGCTGGTACCTGATTTCTAGTCTTAAATAAGGTTCAGTACCTTAATTCTAAATCCCCTTTTCCAAGGCCGGTACCTGAATTCCAGTTCTCATCTCGGGGCAAGTACCTAAATTCTAATTCCCATCATCCAAGGCTAGTACCTGAAATCTTGTTCTCATCTCTAGGTTAGCACTTGAATTTTGATTCCCATCTTCTGAGGCTGGGGGCATGTGCCTAAATTTATATTCTCCTTCTGGGGTCTGTACCAAAATTTTGATTCCCACCTTGAAGATTGGTGTAATTTCCTGAGTGGTTACCATTTTTTGACTAGATCCAGTTCAGACAAAATGTCCCTAGCAGTTGCCTGAGCTGGTATAGTCTTTCCTTCTCAAGGGTGGTACCTTAATTCTAGTTCTCCTTTTGAGGGCAGAACTTTAATTATGATTCCCACATTGAGTTTGTTGTAGTGTTCCAAGAGGTTTCCATTCTTCGACTAGATCATATTCGAATGTAATGTCCCTAACAGTTGCACGAGCTGGTATAGTATTTCCTTCTCGAGGCTAGTACCTTAACTCTAGTTCTCCTTTCAGGGTCAGTACCTGAATTCTGATTCCCACCTTAAAATTTTGTGTAATGTCCCTAGTGGTTGCCATTTTTTAACTAGATCTAGTTCGAACCTAACGTTGCTAATAGTTGCCCGAACTGGTATAGTCTTTTCTTCTTAGCATAATGTCCATAATAATTGTCGTTCTCTAAGTCCTTGTGCTTTCCATTAGAAACTCTAAACTCTTCTTTCCTCAATTTGAAGTTCCACATATTAGTCCTAACATTTAACATTTAGTAGGTGGGGCTAGTATTGGCGAACTCAAAGGGAGTCTCCGTTGGACTATTTGGCCTTAGGGTTGACCCTGGGTGGTGTGGCTTTAGTCAGTTTCACACATACACACACTAGATACCCCCCCTTACCTACACTCACAACCTCAGGCTTTAGTCAAAAATGCTTGGTTGGTGCCTAAAATTTTTGGAAAACTCTTGTAGATGGTCCCGTAGCCCAATAGTCCCAGGCTACGATTTAGCTAAGATCAGTACTTGGAAGACCCAAAGTAGGGAATTCTATTGATCCATGGCACAGGTAGGATGGTTGTGTGGTTGACAACCCCAATCCTAATAAAATACCCAATTCAGCATTTTGCCCCTAAACCTTACCGTAATTTACCAAACTACCCTTAAAACCCCAATTTTTATCAAAATCTCAAAAATCGCCCAAGATACTGAACTTTGTTCAAAAATCATTTCAAACCATTTGAAACAACCAAAATTATCCAAAACAGCCTACAAAATTTCCATATTACTAAAATACCTCTAATTTTGCCAAAATTACAGAAATACCCTTCATGACCCAAACTATTCAAAACCCTTCAAAATCATTTCAAATGTCCCTAAAACCAGTTTGAACCACTCCATGGAGCCTAATTTGACTATTTTGACCAATTTTGACCAGAAAACCCAAATTTCCTTTCAAGGCCCAATTACCACAATTCACCTCCAATGTCCACCAATTTGATCCTATTTTTCCAAATTTTAATTCTAAACTCAAATTCATCATGCCTAAAAATGATTGAAACCAAATCCAAAGCCATATTTAAAATCCCCAATTTGACCCTAAGACAAATTTTCACCAAATTGAACCTCCAAACCTATCCAATTGCACAATTTTATATCATAAACTCGTTACCATACTCCCCCACATCAAATTGAACCCTCAATTAGCCTTGGTCAAGTACCAATCTAACTAAAATTTAACTTGGACCAAAATCCCCAATTTTGCCCTAAACTCCAAATTCCATCAAATTTACCTTCATAACCCCAAATTTTCCACTCAATTGGTATCCAAAACTCTTCATCAAAATCTCTTGGACCAATTTAAACCATCTATTGGGTCTAATTACAACCCTAGACAAATTCAAACCAAAGGCTAACCCAAATGCACAAAAATTGATCATGATCAATAATCCATCAAATTGAGCTTCCAAATCAACTCAAAATCACTCAATTCTTTCTCTAAACAACTTATGACAATCATATACACCTTTAGGATCAATCAATTGAGATCAATTCCATGACTAGATCAACCCAAACCGAACTTTATGCCAAAATGCCCAAAATTGAACACATGCTCTAAAGTTGACCAAACCAAATCAAATTTATCAAGCCAAAGTAACCACAACCACGTTTTGGATAATAATGACCAGGCTAAACCAACCAAGCCCACCCTATTTCGGTCATGTACCAAGGGTCCCTTGGTTTAAAGGATCTCCTACCGTATTTGATGGTTAATCATTCCCCTAGGTCTACTAACTTTTTTTGCTACCCCCCTAGCCCTGCCGGCTGGCCTAGTGGCCGCAAAAACCCAAGTGCACTCAAATTCACCCATCCAAGATTGCTCATCCCAATGGGTCTTTGGCCTTCTTTAGCTCTCTACATAAGCTGCTAAGTGCACCTTAATTGAAGCTTTAAGCTTTACCCCTTCAATGGCTATTTAAACTCCTTCTTCTACAGCCAAAAAATGAGTTAATCAATTTCTTGGGGATACTCTACCAAATTACTTCCAGAAACTCTTCAAGAACATCTAAGCTCAAGCCCACCATTTTCCCCCTCTATATCCCTCTATGAGAGCTAAATTTTAAGTTCAAAATCCAGGACATTTTTTGTCATTCCACAAAACCCCACTTAGCTTCCAATTAAACATTCCAAAATCTTCTTCCTACCAAAAAAGGAAGTTTCACATCAAAATCCCCCTCTTTTAGCTCTCTAACCCACTCATAGACCAAGGTCGTTCCACCTTTTGAGACCCTATTTTAGCTCGAACAGACACTTAGAGGAGGTTCACCAGCTCACAAGGAAGCTTCTACAAGCACCCAATCGATGCCTCACCTCTTGGGCTAATTTTGAGCTCGATTTCAATAATTTTAAGGAGAAGTTTAGTTTCATAGCATTGTAACCAAATAGATGAGTTTTTCTTGAGTAGATGAAGGTGTAGGAACAAACTGCACTTGATTTGGTTGAGTATCGAGCGAGATCTTAGGTTTAGAAATTTGACAGCTTACATGTTTTGTTAATCGGGGACAATGACGAAGGACTGTCTATTCATGCGCGTATCAAATGGATAGACTAGATGGCATCGGACAAACTCTTGGTGCTGAATAGTTGGCTTACTCTTCTAGTGGGGCCTAATCAGAAGAAGACGCATGCGCTGTTCGGGACTACCTAGGTTGACATCGATAAGTATGAAAATGTGATTTAAGAAAATTTTATTGAACTATTGAACATCAAAAATTCATATATTTGCATAGAAAAATCATGAAAATAAATAAAAGTACCCTCTTGCATAGTGAACAGAGCAAAATAAAGTGGAGGAAATATAAAAATTATTTATTGAGTCTCTGATTTTTAATTAATTAAATATCCTGAGAGCTACTTTAATGTTAAATGATTTAATACTATCCACCATAGCATGAAAATTTGAGGGTTCATTGCTCATGACAAAGGGGATGTTCTCTTATTTTTCAAAAATCAGAGAGCATTTCTGTGTAGAAAAGCCTAATTTCCATGCTTGGATGGCTAATTTGGATTAACTAATTTATATAAAATAAAATATCACTTAGAAAATTATTGGATGAATTTATGTAGTTTCATATGGTTAGAGAAGCATAGAAAAAATATCAGAATGCTTTGGATAATTTTGTATATTTTTATAGCTAACAAAATGTTTAAAGCTTGTTTTAATTTATTTGATTTAATGTTATTTAGAAATTAATAAAATTATTTACACTTTTTGTATAAAAGTCATGTTGACTCACTGTCAAAATCGGAATTTTATTTGATTAAGTTTAAGTACTAAATTTGATTTTCTAAGAAAAATTATATTTTTATACAAAAATAATTATAATAAAATAAATATACTTAGAAAAATTATGACAATTAGTTTTCTAAGTTCCTTGTCAATAGGGGCACTTAGGTAAAATAAAATTTATTTCTTAGAAAATACTTTTTCTTAAGCTATTATTTGAATGAAAAATAATTAAAATTTTCAAAAATACAAAAATGGTTCAAAATGGTCTTAATTACTTTATGTTTACTTTGAACTCATTAGAATATTTTTCTTAATTTTTAAGTTAAAAATAATTTTTTAAAGGCTAAAAATGTATTTTCCTTAAGTTTTGTTTAAAATAATTATAATAAATAAATTAATAATCATAAGAAAAAACTTTTTGTTTATGTGAGTTCTCTAGACTTACAAAGATTTAATAAAAATATGAAAAATAATTTTTGTAATTAAAACATATTTTCTATTTAATTAAATCACTTAAAATCATTAAAATAATTATAATAATTATAATGTAATGTGAAAAATTATAAAATATTGTCTATGTGTTCCTCTGACCTAGGTGAACCGCAAATAATTCTCCCATGACTAAAAAAATCTTATTTTGATTAATTAAATAAAATAATATTGGAAAAAATGTTATTTTTGAATTAAAAAAAATCTAAAAGACCACATTTTTCTCATCTGATATTTTAGTTAACTCATAATTGTGTTCTCATGAAATTTCAAGGTCACTTGAGTTTCATTTGATAAGTTATAAGATAGGGAGCCAATGTAGGCAGGGCCTGAAGTTTAACATGGTTTAAGTCCAATGTAGGCAGGGCCTGAAGTTTAACATGGTTTAAGTCCAATGTAGGTAGGACTTAAAATTTAAGGTGATTTAGATTCAATGTAGGTAGAATCTAAATTTTAAGATGGTTTAAATTCAATGTATTTGGGACTTAAGATGATTTAGGTTCAATGTTAGTAGAACCTAAGAAATGAAATGGTTTAGGTTGTATGTTGGTAGAAGGTAAAATTAAAAATTATTTAAGTCCAACGTTGGTAGGACTTAAAGTTTAAGATGGTTTAAGTCGAACATAGGTAGGGCATAAGAAGGTTTAGGTTCAATGTAAATAGAACCTAAGATAAGAAGATGATTTAGGTTCAATGTAGGTAGAACCTAAAGTTTATGATGGTTTAAGTCCAATGTATGTAAGACTTAAGATTTAAGATTGCTTAGGTTCAATTTAGGTAGAACCTAAGGTATGATGATGATTTAGGTTCAATGTAGGTAGAACCTAAAGTTTAAGAAGGTTTAAGTCCAATGTATGTAGGACTTAAGATTTAAGATAGGTAGAAACTAATTTTAAATATGATCTAAGTCCAATGTAGGTAGAACTTAACGTTTAAGATGGTCTGAGTTCAATGTAGGCATGACTTAAGGTATGAAATGTTTTAAGTTCAATTTAGGTAGAACCTAAGATTAAAAATGATTAGAGTCTAATGTATGTAAGACTTTAAAGTTAATTTAGGTTCAATAGAAATTGAAGCTAAGATTTATCTTAATTGTTGACTTAGATTCAAACTCAATTAAACCTAAATGTTGACTTAGGTTAAAGTTGGCTTGAACCTAATGGTTTGGATTAACTTAGGTTCAAGTTTGGATTGAATCTAATGGTTTGATTTGACTTAGCATTAAGTTAGGCTAAATCTAAAATTTTGATTTGATTTAGGTTCAAATTGGGTTGAACCTTGGGTTGAACCTAAGAGTTTAGGTTGACTTAAGCCTATTGTAAGTAAGTCTTTATGTGTTTAATTAGGTCTAATTAGGGTTAGACCTAATTGGGTTTAGATTAACTTATGCCTAATGTAAGTAAGGCTTAATGTGGTTAATTGGGTCTAATCAGGGTTAGACCTAATTGGGCTTTTGGTTGAATTAAGCCTACTGTGAGTAAGTCTTAAAGTGGTTAATTAGTTCTAATTAGGGTTAGACCTAATTGGGTTTTATTATGTTAAGCTTAATGTGATCAGGGCTTAAAAGGTGTAATTTAGTCTAATTATGTTTTAGACCTAATTAGGGTTTATTTAACTTAAGCATGCTGTGGATAAGGCTTAAAGAGATTTAATTAGGTCTAATTGGAGTTTAGACCTAATTTGAGTTTGTTTGTGTTAAGTCTAATGTATTTAAGGCTTAAAAAGGTACTAATTAGGTATAATTTGGGTTTAGACCTAATTATAGTTTGTTTGTGTTAAGTCTAATGTTATTAAGGCTTAAAAAAAGTTTTATTTTATCTAATTATGGTTTAGACCAAATTAGGGTTTATTTGTCTTAAGCCTAATGTGGATAAGGCTTAAAAGAGGCCAATTAGGTCTAATTAGAGTTTAAACCTAATTAAGGTTTAATTATCTTAAGCTTATTATAGTTAAATCTTAAATAGGGTTAATTAGGTGTAATTGAGGTTTAGACCTAGTTAAGGTTTAATTGTCCAAAGTCGAATGTGGTTAGGCTTAAAAGAGGTCGATCAGGTCAAATTAAGGTTTAGAACTAATGAGAGTTTAATTGTGTTAAGCCTAATGTTGTTAAGGCTTAAAAGAGATTGATTAGGTCTTATTGGGGTTTAGACCTAATTAGAGTTTAATAGTGTTAAACCTATTATGGTTAAGGCTTAAAATATGTTAAGTATAATTGGGTTTTGGATCTAATCAGAGTTGTTTGTGTTAAGCCCTAATGCGATTAAGGCTTAAGAAGCTTTATTAGTTCTAATTATGGTTTAGACTTAATTAGGGTTTAATTGTTCTAAACCTAGTGTTTTTAAGGCTTAAGAAGGTTAATTAGGTTTAACTAGGATTTAGACCGAATTAGAGTTTAGGTTTACCTAAGCCTAATGTTATTAATGCTTAAGGTAGGTAGTTAGGTCAATTTGAAGTTTTAACCTAATAAGGGTTTAATATAATCTAAACCTAATGTTGTTAAGGTTTAAGAAGGTTAATTAGCTCTAATTTGGGTTTTGACCTAATTATAGTTTAAGTTTATGTAAGCCTAATGTGATTATGGCTTAAGGTTGTTAATTAGGTCTAATTAAAGTTTAGACCTCATTAGGGTTTAATATGTCCTAAACCTAATGTTCTTAAGGTTTAAGAAGATTAATTAGGTCTAATTGAGGTTTAGACCTTATTATGGTTTTGGTGAAAGTTGGGTTCACCTAAATTAAATATAAATGTCTGAGTTGTTTTAAATTCATTCAGGATTGGATTCAAGTTTTAACCTAACTCTATATATGTTAGACCTAAGTGTTGTGTGAGTTTGAACTCATCATTTGAGATTTTGACTTTGAGTCTAGAAGAGATGACTAACCTCATTTTGGTTAGGGTTTAGGTTCACCCTATTTCTAATTTAGGAATCAAGTCTATAATTTAGGAATTGGTCAATCCTACATGTTATTTAAGGCCAAGGTTCAAGCCTAGTTAATTCTAGGGTTTAAAGTGAAAATTTTGAATTTCACAATTTTTGACCCTAAGTGATGAAGATGTCCTTTTAAATTTTCAAATGGCTAAAAATTGTCGTTTTATAGTTCAAAAGTATCACTTTAAATTTTCTTACCATTTTCAAATTTAATTTCCAATCTCTTAATTTTATATTATTATTTTGGAAATTTTTACAAAGTTTGATAGAAATTAGAAAATTTGACCCTAGGGAATTTTCTTAACCTTGAAAAAATCAAAGGACGTTCCTAAGGACTTAATGGTTAATCCCTAAATTTTTCAGATTTTGTTTTTATTTATAAATTATTTTTTAAAAAGTAAATTACTCGAGAAAGTAATTAATTAATTAAAAAATTAAATATAATTTTTTTTTCATTTCATAATTTTCTCCTTATTTATCTGATTCCAAGATTATTTCTGTCATACTTTTGTAATTTTTTGATGTCAAGTTATGTAATTTTGAATATTTTTTCATTTTTGAACTAAAATAAATAGGAAAATCTGAATTTCCTCTTTATACAGCACGATGACTGACTAGATCATTAGATTCGTGGAAACCTTACGCGACATAGTCGGATTGGCAAAGCTTTCTACGTAGGCGCTGAGCTGGCTCACGGTTCTATCTATTTTGTATGAACAGATTAGCAGTCCGCTTAGATCCTAGCCATCCATTTTCAATACAGAGAAATGGATGACATCGGTTCATCATCCCAAAGGGAGACGAACTGATAGCCGTTCATGATCAAAGCTTAATATCACCCTAGATCTTGCACCAAAACTAAATGTTTTTGTTTCTAAATCATCATCTCATCTCGGCAAACATGTCTATACAGTTCTTTGGCCATTAAGTGATGATCATCTTTACAATGTCTGAAAACATAGATTAAATTATGGTTATGCACCATACGTTGGCCTCAGAGGATGAAACTTCAATAAAAAACAATCCAGAGCTTTGTCTTAAGCTTATAAAGCTTCTCCTTGATCTAATTTGAGCTAAATTAGGACTTGGTATGAGCTTGATGAAAAGTGTCACAACTTCATTGAGGAGTGGGTTAGAGCCTATGAAGAGGGCCAATTTTGACTGCAAATCTCTTCGTAGAGTCTAGGGAAGCTTTCAGTGGGGTCAATTGGGATTTTTGAATGGCTTTGTGTCAAATCAAAAAATTGCCCTAGAATTGGGGAGTGAAATTGGAACAGTTCAGTGGATTTTAGGAGCTAATTC
Organism: Phalaenopsis hybrid cultivar; assembly: GCA_002079205.1. Classification (NCBI taxonomy): domain Eukaryota; kingdom Viridiplantae; phylum Streptophyta; class Magnoliopsida; order Asparagales; family Orchidaceae; genus Phalaenopsis; species Phalaenopsis hybrid cultivar. The sequence goes on from JXCR01139534.1 coordinate 108,304, forward strand.
TATGAGGATTCAATTCCTTAGGATTTTGAGGATAAATTTGTTGTTAAGAGCTTTTGGTAATGGAGATTGTAGTTTGGTATCCTCTCCTCTTGAAGCCCTCATGTTAGCTCTTTTATAGCCATTGGAGGTGGCTATAGAACTTTGGATTGATAGGGGAAGGTTGGTGGTGTTGTAGGGGAGTTAGAAGATATAAGGGAGCCTGTGCATATCCATCTTCTCTCTTCCCCATGAATTTTTCAACATAATCTTGAGAATGGATTTATTGGAAGTCCATGGTTTGTTCTCTCCCCATTGTTTGGTTCGTGAGGCAGATAAGGCTTCTCAAAATGATTTGACTTAGCCTCCCCCACATGAGTTCATGAGGTATTTAATGAGTTTAAGATTAGATGACACATAAGCCTTCTCTTTCTCCATTTCCATAATTTAGTCATGATGGATTTAACCAAGATGGGATAAGGTCTTGAATGAGTCTTTCTTTTATTGGATTGAGATTTTGGTATGTGACGATCCCACCATGACTTCCTTACATGTTTAATGAAGGAATGACACATCCTTTGTCCCTCTTGATCCCGTGTGAAATATAGTTGTGTAAATAAATATAGTTTACTCCGCTATGCAACGGTGCCAAAATCTTGATGTAATATTTTATGAATTAGAAAAATAAACAATTAATGTTGGGATTTTATGAATTAGGAATCAAAGCAATTAATGCTGGGATTCTACGCAAGTTTATGTATCGTTATCAAGTAATAACGGACTTTCTATGTAAGCCCAAAATATTGATCCCACGAGGAAGGTTTAAATTTGAAATGATAAATTTACTAGGAAATTCACATAAAGTCAAAAGAAAATTACTGTCTCTAATTTTGAATGTTGAGATATTATCAGAATTAAATTATTTAATAAATAAAATAATTGAAATAAAAAGTTTAAACAGTAACTACTAAACTATTAAACTTTGTTTATGTGATGAAGATTTCTTATGTGATAAAGCAACTTTCCCACTACAATGAGATTTTGGTAAAATGAGATGAGATAAATAGTTTTAATATGTATTGTGCCAAATAGAAGCAGTTTTAATTCTCTACCCTGATGCAGTGTTAAAGAAAATCATTGGCTAATCCTAAGTTTAGTCCCTAAATCCGTGGCTAGGCTAGAAGGATACTGGCTCCAACTCCAGAGCACCCACTTCCCTTCACCTGAAGGCTAACTCTCGCTTTAGTTTTTAAAAGCTAAGACCAAATTAGGCATTTTAGTCTGTCAACCTATAGATTCTCCAATTCTACACCCAACAAAGTATATTTCCTTATTTATTTGCACATAATTCCATGAAGAAAATTCTCCTTAATGGAATTAAATGTGATCCTCACTCTGTTGTAGAACTCATACTCCATTTCCAAATTCATATGTTTCACAACATATTCTAACAATTCAATTGGCCAGATTAAAAAGTAAATTAAGTTTGAAATTGAAAAATCATTACAATTTATTTTTTATTTTAATATTGACACATCCATATTATCTCTTCATTTCACCATATCCTAGAGTAGGGTGAAAGATAAAGTAAACTACTCAGACTTCATGAGAAAGATACAAAAAAACACAAATTTAATATATAAACTAAACTTCATACAATACTAATAAATAAACAACACTTATCAAAAACTCTTTCTCAAAGCAAATCCCTCGTAGCCTCTTCTAAGAAATGTAAGAAGAAGAAATCTCTCACTTTTCTCCTTGTCCAACACTCTTAGAGAAGATTTCACACTTAATCTCACCACAAAACTCTAAATTATAAGAACCAATTGACTCTAAATGGTTGTGGAATGAAAATTGGAAGAATGTGTGATGCGTAGAAGGTTGAATTGGGACGATGAAATGTTAGGAAGAGTCACCTTTTTTGATAAATTTTGGCCCCAAATAAAGCCTCGAGTCAGTTGTCCAATAGGTGCCTCTAGAAACTCTTAAAAAAGTGTCCAAATTCATTGAATCTTCTAGAAATAGGGGTTGAACCGACATTAGCGTTGTCAACACCCATTTTGGCACCGTCGGCTCTAATGTTCTGCAATTTAATTCGTTGCTCTCTGTCAAATGGCGCCGACGGCGCTGAACAAATTTTCAACTTCTTCATTTTTCTCTAAATTTCATCATTTTTGCTTCTTTTTTACTTTAAGTCCTAAAATTCAACAACCTCTAAGAAAACATAAAAATACCTTCCATTAATGCAGAATATCATAAAAAATGACTATAAAATATGGGTCTAAAAATGCATATATTTTTTATGTATCAAAATCTCCCAAACTTGCATGTTACTTGTCCCCAAGTAACTCTACTATATAAAATATGATTTATGGTAAATATTTTAACTTTTAGATTTCCATATCTTAGTCCACTAAATACAGTAACATAACTTAAGAAAAATTTAAAACAACTTCAGTTAATATTAAAGGCATAAGAATATTTAGCAATCAAGTCCAAGATTTCTGATTCTCTATTCTTTTCAAGAAAAATTGCAATTTATCATATTAAATTCACTTAAAGTATTCATATGAAAAAGAACTTTATAAAAGTTTAATATTAAATAAACTAATACTCAAAATAAAGTTTAGAAAATGTAGTAAGCCTTCTTTTTTTAATTGATTCAAATGAAGTTAATTTTTAATTAGGCATCTCTTTAAGCTTCTCCCCACAACTTTCCTTTTCTTTTTCTTTTCTTTTCTTCTCATTTCTTTTCTTTTCTTTTCTTTTCTTTTCTATTTTATATATGTAAGGATTACTATATTTGGATAGCCTTTTCTTAAAGTCAAAAACATGTCACATTTCTTTACTTAACAAATTTATGTTAGCTTAAAGATTTCTGAAAGTTTAATTATTTTCTTCTTACAAGATCCTTTAAGATTTTAAATATTTTAAAAATACAATTTTCTTTACTTAAACTAGAAAAATGTAGTCTTTTTCTTTTTTACCAAATATCTTTATCTCTAAAATTAACCTTTATTATTGAAAAATTTTACTTAAGTTTACTATATATTTAGAGATATAAATATAGTTATCTAAGTTTAACCCCTAATATCAAAGGTCATGTCAAATTAAAATATTTTGAAAATATAGCTAAGTGAGGACAAATAAAATTAAGTTTTTTTCTTTAAAATGGAATTTTTCTTCCCCTAATCCCCCCCCCCCCCGCCAAACTAAATTTTTTAAAAGATTTAACATGAAGAACTGAAAAATAAAGGGTGAAAGAAAATATTAAATACATAAAAAAAAAGATATTCCTGTTGAAGGTTTTGACTTTGAAACTTTAATTTTGAAATGCTGCAGGTACTAATATAAAAAGCTACAAGGTTAAAATACTAAATTGCACATAATACATATAAAATCTGCTGAGAAAGATTTAATTACAGCACATTTAACAGAATACCAAAATTAACAACAGAACTAAATTGAATTCTAGAAATGAAAATAATTTTAAAACTACAGTTCACAACTCAACATAACAACAAAATAGAGTCTCATAATCTAACAAACAGTCTCAACAATATAACAAAAACAAACAACACAATAACAAAGTACAATCAAACATTAACTAAAAGAAAAAATCACCAATCATCATCATCATCTTCTTCTTCTACGTCCAAATTCTTCTGGTGATATGGAGTTAAAATAAGGTGAGTAGGAAACTGAACCGAATGATCACCCTTCATGTATCTCACCAACTCATCATCATAAGCAACATCATATTCAAACTTTTGTCATATCAAATCATAAGTGTGAGCATTTCTGGCATCCATGTTTTGTAACATATGATCCATTCATAAGATATCTCCCTGCTAGATCATTATCTGGTGTAAAAGTTCTCGATTTGTAGGGTCACTAGAAGTAGGGGTCCTTGAAGTAGAATAAATTTCTCTAATATTACTTTCAGATCTCCAATCAATATGAGATTTATATGTCTTTATATCGGTAGGCCTAATAGGTGTTATAGGCTCAATCCTCTCTTCCACAAGTCTAAAATCAATTCCTGCCTGTTCACAGAGTGTAAAAATAAGTGCAGGGTGTGCCAAACCACCAGTGGTCTCTCCCAAAGCAATAGATCTAGTGTTCATATAGATAATAGAGTCTACATTTATCCTCATCACAAGCTGAATACAAGAGTTCTAGATGGTTCTATCCTTGGTCACCTCACTATGATGATTTGTTTAAATCATTCTTCCAGAAATAAAGTAGTGTCAAACCTTAGATACTACATTAAGCATAGAAAGAGGAAAGTTTACCTTAACACCATTTTTTACTTTCTAAGTCCCTCCTCCATTAGTAATTAAAGAAATAACCTCATCTAAGGCCTCATTAGTAGCAGAAATTGATTTATATTGGCAACTGTAAACATCTTCCAACTGATAAAATTCATTAACTTTTCTTGGAGAAAACTCCACCTTTCTCCCACAAACAAGTCAGAAGCTTTAGAAAAGTTGGCATAGAATTCCATCACTACACCAATAATCGCATCAGCAATAAAATAAAAGAAATTTTCCCATTGTCGACCATTCATTAATCACTAGACTTCTTCACCCAGATTTTTAAAACCACGATCTGGAATTACTTTTTAATGCTCAAGTAAACTATTGAATCGAGCATGAGCCTTGAATCTAAAAAATTTTTGTTCATCATAACCTACTTTTCTTTTTTCCTTTGCTCATTCTTAATGCCATGGGAAATCTAGAGAAATTGTGAAAAAATTTGAATAAATTCCAAAAAAAATCTAAAAATTACAAAGTAAAATGTTGTATACGTAGATCTATTATGTAACAGTTCTTCACCAAAGGATTTTCTAAAAATCTCTAAAAAAATTCCAAAATTTTTTAATCTCAGTAATGTGAGATAAATCTTTGGTGAAAATCAAAATTTTTTAGTTTAAAGTGTAGCTCTTACCTAGAGAAGATGAAATCCAAAGTTCCTTTACCTTAAAATAGCCTCAAATCCAAGCATATGTGAGCTCTAGGTGCAAACATTTGAGGTTGAAGGTGACTCAAAGGGTAAAAATGGTAGTTTAGCGTGAAAATCATGAATTTTAAAGAGTTAAAGGATGTTCTCAGGATGAAAGCGCTGTCAGCACTGAAGGCCTAAAAATTCAATTTTTCAATTTTTTCAATTTTCAATTTCCTTTCAATTTTCTCCAATATCTTTTTAGTATTTTTATACACAAATTTTTATCTAGCAATAATTCACAAACAAATCTTTTCACAAACAATCATTTTCACAAACAACTATAAACTAACTTTTATATATGAAAATACACTTTTACAAACACATTTTCTAATCACACATTCACACATATTAAGCAAACTAAATTATAAATCAGCGTCCACAACACTAAAATCTGACACAAAACTATACACATAATCAAAGTTCAGAATTCTAAAGCAAGGCAAACTAAATCAAATCCATACAATCACATTAAGTACATAAGTATTTTAAACTAGTAGAGAGAGTCCAAATTCTTAAATTATTCTGCCTCGTCTTTATTGCTTTCTCCTTCTATAATATCTCTTATAGAGTAGTAATGGATGTAAAAATTGTAGAAGGGTCGGTACATGAATTGATCAGTCAAATTTTCTTTGATCCATCCTTTTTCTTTAAACATCCACACTAAACCTGCTTCAAATGTTCCACTTTGATCAAAATTCTCTTTCATCCTCCAATCTAGGTGATCAAAAAGGTACTTAATATCTCCTATTGCATTTGTAATACTCTGAAGTTCTCTTTCAATTTCTTCAATTTCTTTTCTATAATAAGTGAACTTCCAACTAATGGTGGCATCAATGGCGTTGAAGCATGTGATGAGTGATCTAAGATAGTATATAATGCTTCATTCCCATTCCCAACATAATTATCATAAATAGGAATCATGGGCTCCCAAGGTAATAAAACATTTTCCCAACTTTCATATGGAACTTGAGATTGACTGCAAAGTAGGAAAATTGTGGAAGGATGCCTAAGTCCATAAATTGGCCCATTCATAATAATACCCATAAAAGATTTAAATATGATAGATCCTATATCAATGAGTTTTTAAATATGAATGTAATAATTTAAAATAACACTTTCTTTGGTGACTCTACTAATCTTCAAGTTAGGGAGTAATTTTTAAGAAATGAAGAAATGCCACTGCTTCGATATTAGATTAAGCAATGAAGCAGAGAAACTAACATATCCTTCATCTCGCATTTCCCAAAAATCACTTTCATCCGTCAGAAAATTATAGAAATCTTGCATCAAATTTCTGGTACAGATAAAATTTGTATAATGCCAGATTGGAACACATTCTACCATATACAACTCATTGATCTGCGCAGGAGTAAATGGTACAGCTTTACCTTGTATGAAGACAAGTCGTTGGGAAATTCCATGTAAGTTGGCATATAATTCCTTCACTACTAGTACAACAACTACAGTGGTAGTGTAGCACAGAACTTCCCATCGCCCTTGTACAATGATTTTATAAATCAAAGAACTTGGATTAATCAATCTATGATTGAAAAAACCTCTCCTTGATAAACCTCTTCTTTGTAATAACTTTATCGTATAATCTTTGCACATCAAAACTGATAAACTTTCTTCTATTGAAAAACTCCATACTGAAAGTATTTTTGTATTTGGAGGCCATGGAATTTCAAAATAGGAAGTTTCTAGCCATCTAAGGAAGTTTTTGGACTTTAAAAACACCTCCAGAAAGTTATTATGGAGCAAAATCCTGCCCAATTTGGCAAAAATCTACCAAAATCGTCAAACTGCCATCGGTGCCGTCTTCGCTTCCGATGGCGTTGTTGGCACTTTGGTCTGTCTGCAGATGCTGTTGATGCCGAAGGCCAAAATTGCGTCTTTTCATGTTTTCGATCAATTTGATTCCAAAATTTCCTCTAATACCAATATTTGTCTTAATTTATAATATATAAAATTGTGTAGGATTATTGTCTACTAATATATAAACACTTATCAAACAAAATAGGAATACATAGATATTTATATTTATATATGGGTTTCTTCCCATATAGCGCTTGGTTTAACATTGTCAGCCTGACATACTATTTGATTAGTTGGATTGACTTAAAATTTAAAACTTCTTTAAATTGTGGTATGTGCCCTTCATAATAATGTTTCAATTGATACCCATTAACTTTAAATATCTTTCTGTTGTTAGGATCTTTAACTACAACAGTTCCATAATGATAGACTTTAACCACTTTCAATTGTCCTAACCATCTAGATTTCAATTTTCCTGAAAATAATCTCAATCTTGTATTATTTAATAAAACTTTTTGTCCAGATTCAAAATACTTTTGAATAATCTTCTGATCATGCCATATTTTCGATTTCTCTTTATAGATTTTTGCATTATCATAAGCTTCATTTCTAATCTCTTCAAGTTCATTGAGTTTCAATAATCTTTTTCTCACCAGCATCCTTTAAATTCCTTAATAGCCCAAAATGCTTTATGCTCATAATGTAGTATCTAATTATACTAGTAAGTGGCATGTTTTTTCAAAAATAAGTCCATATGGGGACATTCCTGTGGGAGTCTTATAAGCAGTTCTGTATGCTCATAATGCAGTATCTAATCTAGTAGACCAATTCAAATTATAAGGATTTATAGCTTTTTCCAAAATTTGTTTAATTTCATGATTTGATATCTCTAGTAGACCGCTAGTCCGAGGATGATAAGCAGTAGAGAATCTATGCATAATATCATATTTATTAATTAATTTTTTGATTCTCTTATTCCTAAAAAGAGATCCTCCATCTGTAATAATTACTCTCGGCATTTTTTATCTTGTAAAAATATTTTTAATTAAAAAATTTAGAAACACTCCGAGCACCACATCTAGGTACAACAATAACTTCAATCCATTTGGACATATAATTAACAACAAGTAATATATATAAATTCTCAAATTAAGGCATAAATGGTCTCATAAAATCTAAACCCTAGACATTAAAAATTTCAACTTGTAATGTGTAATTTAGAGGCATTTCATTTCTTTTAGAAATATTTCCTACTCGTTGACATCGATCGCATGTTATAATATATTCATTAACATCTCTAAAAAGAGTAGGCCATGAAATCCAGCTTGCAAAATCTTTTATGTAGTTCTATTCATTCCAAAATGTCCCCCAAATTCAAAATTATGGCATCTTTCAATTATCTGTTGAGTTTCCTCAAAAGGCAGACACCTTCTAATAATTAGATCTTTACATTATTTATATAAATATAGATATGGGTCATCCCAAAAATAGATTTTTGAATCATATATAATTTTTTTAAATTGTGTATTTTTGATATCAGGTGGTAAAATATCACTTATAATATAATTTATTATATCGGCATACCATGTTACATTCATTTCATCAATACTATATAAGTTCATCAGGGAAATTCTCTAAAATTTCATTTGCAAAATTAGTTAATATTTCTATTCCTAGTCTAGATAAATGACCAGCTATTTGATTATCATTTCCCTTTCTATCAACTACGGTAAAATCAAACTCTTGCAATAGACTATCCATCTAATTAATATTGGTTTAGCATCCTCCTTTTGCATCAAGTATTTAATAACAGAATGATCTATTTGCACTATACATTTAGTTCCGATTAAGTTAGGTCTAAATGTATTAAATGCATAAACAATCGCAAGTAACTCTCGTTTAGTATTAGTGTAGTTAATTTGAGCATCATTTAGAGTTTTACTAGCATAATATATTACTTTAAAAACTTTGTTGTGCCTTTGTCCTAATAGAGCACCAATAACATAATCATTAGCATTGCATATTATTTCAAATGGCTTCTCCCAATAAGGTTGAGCTATTATCGGTGCAGTGATTAATTTTTCTTTCAATAATTCAAATGATTTTATGCATTCCTCATTAAAATCAAATTTTGTATCTTTTTTTAAAAGTTGGCATAATGGCTTAGTTATATTAGAAAAAAAATTTATGTAACGCCTGTAGAAACCAACATGTCCTAAAAAGCTTCTTACCCCTTGAACACTAGTCGGAGGTGATAATTTTTCAATAACTTGAATTTTTACAGGATCTACTTCCATGCCATTTTCAGAAATTTTATGCCCAAGTACAACTCATCCCGCAACCATAAATTGACATTTTTCCTAATTTAATGCTATGTTGATTTTTTCACATACTTCCAAAAATTTTTCTAAAATTTTTAAAGATAATTCAAAAGAAGTTCCAAATACCAAAAAATCAACCATAAACACTTCAATTCCATGTTCAATAAAATTGCTAAAGATTGACATCATACATTTTTGAAATGTTGCAGGTGCATTTCATAGTCCAAAAGACATTCTACAAAAAACAAATGTTCCATATGGGCTAGTAAATGCTGTCTTCCCTTGCCCCTCTAGAACAATTAGAATTTAGTGATAATTGGTATATCCATCTAAAAAGCAATAATATTTTTTCCTAGCCAATCTATCCAACATTTGGTTTATAAAAGGTAAAGGAAAGTGATATTTTCTAGTGGTCATGTTTAATGTTTTATAGTCAATACAAATTTGCTAACCAGAAAATTGTCTTATTGGTATTAATTCATTTTTCACATTTTCTTTAATGGTCACTCCTCCTTTCTTTGGAACAAAGTGAATTGAACTTACCCAAGCACTGTCTGAAATAAGATATATAATTCCAGCATCTAGCCATTTTAAAATTTCTTTTTTAACAACTTCTTTCATTATTGGGGTTTAATCTTCTCTGAGGATCAGCTTTAGGTTCATATTATTCATCTAATAGAATTTTATGCATACAAATAGAAGGACTAATTCCTTTAATATCTGCTAAAGTCCATCCAAAAGCCTTTTTATATTTTTTCAACATCTCTATTAATTTTTGTTCTTGAATTTTTGTTAATTCAAAAGATACAACAACAAGCAATATAGATGACTCTCCTAAAAATATATATTTTAAATGGGCAGGTAATAATTTCAGTTCAAGTTCAGGTGGCTTAATACTTGAAGGAATTATATTTTTAATATCGTTTTCCAACAAGTCTAAAGTTTCAAATTTTCCCTGAATATAATCCAAATATTCTTCTCTTATTTCATCCTTATTTTCAAAAAGTTCTCCTTGCTTCAATTTATCTTCAAACGCATTCTTAAACTGCTCATTACTCAGATAATCAGCTACTTTCATCCTAAAACATTCATTATCTTTTAATATTGTTGGATATTTCATAGCTCTTGCAATATTAAATTTTACTTCTTGATCATTAACTCTCATTATTAATTCTCCATTTTGCACATCTATCATAGCTCTCCCTGTTGCAGGAAATGGTCTCCCCAAAATAATAGGAATTTCTTTATCTTCTTCCATATCCAATACTTTAAAGTCTACAAGAAAAATAAATTTATCCACTTTTACTAATACATCCTCTATAACTCCTTTTGGATAAGCTATTGATCGATCAGCTAACTGAAGAGTTATAGTAGTAGGGGAATTCTCTCCCAAATCTAAACGTTTAAAGATCGATAAAGGCATAAGATTGATACTCGCTCCTCAATCACAATGCTTTTCCAAAAAACTGTTCACCAATAGCACACGGTATATTAAAACAACTAGGATCTTTTAATTTTTTCAAGATGCTTTTTTCTGAATAATAACACTACACTCTTCACTGAGTGCAACGATCTCATGATCAGTAAACTTAATTTTCTTGTTTAGTACATCCTTCATAAATTTCACATAACTTGGCATTTGTTCCAAAGCTACAACAAAAGGAATGTTTATCGTTAACATCTTAAGGATTTCTAAAAATTTTGTAAATTGTTTATCTTTGTTCTTCTGCTTCTGTCTTTAAGGAAATATTGGTACTGGTTTTTCTTAAGGACCTTGTGTTTGTTCATTTTCATTTCAGTCATTTTCCATTGCTTCCTTCTCTTCATCAACTTTAGTTTCTCTTTGGATCCTTGTTTTGACTTCTTTTCTACTTTATAATTGAATAAATTTAATTTTCTCCTTATTTTGATCTTTTGGACTTTCACCGTACTCGGAAGAATTCCAAAAGGTCTGTTACTAAATGCAGTAGCAATATGTCTTAATTGATTTTCAATATTTCTAATAGCAGCCCCTTAATTCTGTATTTGATTTCCCATGTTTAACATTAGTTCTTCCACCATCAACTTCTTTTCCTTAACTTGTGGGTCAAAATTAGAGTTAAATCCAAGAGGATAATAAGGTCGATAACAAGGATTTCTTTGGTTGTTCAAATTTCTGGAGGGATTCACCGACTTGATAAAATTATTCCAACTAAAATTTGGGTGATTTTTCCATCCAGGATTATAGAAGTTAGAATACGGATTGTTATTTTGATTATTTATATCATTTAAATTTTCATAAGATGATTGAGTATCAATGATCTGTCCTAGTGAAGTTTCCTCTAATACTAGGGGTATTTGAGAATAGTTCACTCCTATTTGATCAATCTTTTTGAAATAGTAGCAATTTGAGATGCTAAATTAGATATTGCATCAAAATCATGAATACTAGATACTCTCTTAGGATTTACCCTTTCAGAGGGCCATTGAAAATTGCTCGTAGCCATTTCTTTAATTAAAGAATATACTTCATCAAAAGGTTTTAACATTAGTGACCCACCTGCAGCAATATCTATATTATATCTAAGTGATCCTACTAATCCATTATAAAATGTTTGAATTATTAACCAATCTGGTAGAGCATGGTGTGGACATTTTCTAAGAAGATCTTTAAATCTTTCTCAAAATTCATATATTGATTCCCCTTCAAACTAAAAAAAAAGATGTAATATCAATTCTAAGCTTAGCAGTTTTCGAGGGTGGAAACTATTTAGCTAAGAATTTTTGTGCTTGTTCTCCTTAAGTTCTGATAGATCCAAGTGCTGATGAACTTAACCAAGCCTTCGATTTTTTTGCTTAATGAAAAAAGAATAGAATAAGACTAACAAGATCCTTAGACACTCCGTCATATTTAAAAGTAGCACAAATTTCAAGAAAATTAGCAAGATATAAGTTTGGATCTTTAGTAGGTGTTCCTCTAAACTGATTATTCTGTACCATTTAGATAATAGTAGGTTTAAGTTCAGATGAATTAGTAGCAACATCAGGATTTTGAATAGTCAAGTGAAGTTCATCTATTGTCGGATTAGCATAATCTTATAAAGTTTTTTGTAGATTTCTGTTTATTTGATTATTTAAGTTATTCGCCATTTCATTTAAGGTTTTAATTTTTTTTTTATTATTTTCAAAATTTTCTAATAATATGCTCTAATTTTGAATCGTAAGGTACTAAACCTTCAGACCTAATACTTTACATAAACAAATATAATAAGCGAAGAAAAATTTCTTAAAAAATAACTCTTAAAAAATATATTTTCTTTTTGGATTTTTGAATTTTTTTAATTTTTTTTTTATTTTAAATTTTTAATCATCTTTCAATTTTCTAATTTACCAAATCTACTTAATTTACCTTTACTTTTCTCTTCAACGGCGCCAAAAACTTGATTCAAAGTGAAATATAGCTGTGTAAAATTATATAGTTGAGTCTGCTATACAACGATGCCAAAAGCTTGATGCAATATTTTATGAACTAGAAATTTAAGAAATTAATGTTGAGATTTTATGCAAATATAAGTATCATTATCAAGTAATAAAGGACATTCTATTTAAGCCCTAAATATCGATCCCATGGGAAAGGTTTAAATTTAAAATGATAAATTTTCTAAAAAAATTCATAGAAAGTCAAAACGAAATTTTTGTCACTAATTTTGAATGTTGAGATAATATCAGAACTAAATTATTTAATTAATAAAAAAATTGAAATACAAGATTTAAATAGTAACTATTAAACTATTAAACTATGTTTATGTGATGAGGATTTCTTATGTGAAAAAAATAACATTCCCACTACAATGAGATTTTGGTAAAATGAGATGAGATAAATAGTTTTAATATGTATTGTGCCAAATAAGAGCAGTTTTAATTCTCTACTCTAATACAGTGTTATAGAAAATCATTGGATAATCCCAGGTTTAGTCCCTAAATCCGTGGCTAGGCTATGAGAATACTAGTTCCCACTCCAGAACTCCCACTTCCCTTCACCTGAAGGCTGACTCTCGCTTTAGTTTTTAAACACTAGGACCAACTTGGGGATTTTAGTCTGTCACCCTAAAGATTCGCCAATTCTACACCTAACAAAGTATATTTCCTTATTTATTTGCACTTAATTCCATGAATAAAATTCTCCTTCTTGGAATTAAATGTGACCCTCACTCTGTTGTAGAATTCATACTCCATTTCCCTGATCATTTGTTTCACAATGTAGTTTAACAATTCAATTGGCCATATCAAAAGGTAAATTGAGTTCGGAGTTGAAAAATCATCATAATTTATTTTATATTTTAATATTGGCACATCCATATTATCTTTTCATTTCACCATATCTTAGAGGAGGGAGAAATGTAAAGTAAACTACTCAGACTTCATGAGAAAGATACAACAAAACACAAATTCCATATCTAAAAGAAAGTTCATACAACACTAATAAAAAAATAACACTTATCTAAAACTATTTCTTAAAGAAAATCTCTTGTAGCCTCTTCTAAGAAATGTAGGAAGAAGAAATCTCTCACTTTTCTCCTTCTCCAACACTTTTGGAGAAGAGTTCATACTTAATCTCACCACAAAACTCTAAGTTATAAGAACAATGGACTCTAAATGATTGTGAAATGAAAACCAAAAAGAATGTGTGATGCGTAGAGGTTGAATTGGGACGATGAAATGTCAGGAAGAGTCACTTTTTTGATCAATTTTGGCCCCAAATAAATCTTAGAGTCAGTTCTTCAATAGGTTCCTCCAAAAACTCTTCAACAGGCATCCAAATTTGTCAAATCTTATCGAAACATGGGTTGAATCGATATTGGTGCCATCGACGCCCATTCTGGCACCGTCGGCACCAGTGTTTGGCAATTTAATTTGTTGCTCTCTGTCAAACAACGCCTTTAGCGCTGACCAAATTTTCAACTTCTTCATTTTTGCTCCAAATTTCATCATTTTTGCTTCCTTTTTGCTTTAAGTCCTATAATTCAACAACCTACAAGAAAACATAAAAATACCTTCCATTGAAGTGCAATATCACCAAAAATGAGTATAAAATATGGGTCTAAAAATGCATATATTTTTGGTGTATCACCCCTCATGATTGTCTTATGATAATTTTGACTTAAGTAAAAATGGTTTCTCATGGGCCTTTTATGAATGTTTTTCGTGTCATGGTAGTTCTTGTGAGTCATGGGTGACCCACTGGAAATTTTTTGTAAGATGAATTTATAGTTTAAGTGTAAAGCATGGGTTTAGCGTGACTATGAGATTTATCTCGCCAAGGGTTTTAACCATTATTTTAAACTTAAATCCTTGTTCTAATAATATTTACCTTCATTTTCTTTAATCAATTAAAAGATTAATTAATTGAATAAAATAAATTGATTAAAAGTACAAATTTTGATAAAAAATGGTAAAGTTGACCAAATTGACCAAGTATGACCATGGTTGACCATTTTTGGTGCAGGATTGATTTGGGTGACTTACTTGACCATTCATGGTGAAGTTAGTCATGGGGTCATTGGATTTGATGGTATGGTTTGTGTTTGACTAAGGTTGAAAAAAGTTGACCATGATTGTAAAATTGACCATATGGTGACCAAATAATGATCATTTGGGTCTATTGTTGACGAAATGGTCAATGTGGTGACTATGAAGTTTAAAATTGGCCATTTTGACCAAAGTTTGACCATTAGGGTCTATGGTTGAGCAAATAGTCCAATTTGACAAATTTGGAGTTTAGGTTGTCCAAATGGTCGAGCTTGACCAATTTGGTGTGTGGGTTGACCAAATGGTTCAGTTTGACAAAGATTGACCAAAGTTGATAATTTTGACTAGAGTTGACCAATTTGACCATATTTGACCAATTGGGATAATTTTGCCAATTGAGTTTTAGAGTTAGTCATTTGACCAAATGGCCAATGTGATGACCATTGATTAATGGGTTGATCAAATCAAGATTTGCCATTACTGATTTGATCATTTTGGGTGTTAATATGGTTTGAACCCACAAGGGATTGTCTGAGATTCTTGAGGTTATGTAGATTACTCAAGGCATGTCTTGTCTATAGGTGTCAGTTTAAAGTCCTCTCGAAAGAGAGGTTAACAACTCAAGATTAGCGCAGACCATTAATAGAATATTTACAAACAAAAAAGTTATCAAATGTCAAGTCAGCAACATATCACATCATGAGAAGGGCTATGTCGTATGCTTTGGAAGGCAATGTCCTTTACAGAAGGTCATTCAATCAAATGTGGTTGAGAAGTCTGAGCTGAGCTGAGGCACAGGATATTATCAAGTAAGTACACGTTGGATTGTGTGGAGCTCACCAGTGAAGGCCAATGATGAAGATAAAAATTAAGAGACTCAAACACTGTTGGTCAGTAATGTTGATAAATTGCATGGATACCACCAGAAAGTGTCGCTTGTGTCAAGTGAATGGAGTGGGCTTGCACCTACCTCCAAATGTGCTACATCCGACCATCTCCTCATGGCCATTTTAGTGTTGGGGGATGAATATAGTGAATCCAATAGACCCTCTATTTTTGAAGGGACACAGATTCATTCTTACAATTACAAATTATATCAATAAGTGAGCGGAGGCAATACCGTTACAAGAGATTACAACGCAACACATTGTTCAATTTTTCAAGAGTCAGATTGTCTACCATTTCAGTGTTCCGCTTAATGTTATTTTCAACAAGGGGACAACCTTCAAAAGCACCGAGATCAATCGGTTCGTTAAACAATACGGGATAGATTTGAGGTACTCTACAACTTACTATCCTAGAGAGAACAACCTAGCTAAAGATTTCAATAAGACAGTCATAGAAAATTTAAAGTAAACATTGGACAAGAATAAGAGAGGTTGACATGAGAAGTTGCTAGAAGCTTTGTGGGTCTACCAGACAACATTCAAATATCCTACTCAGTGTACACCGTATGGGCTCGTGTATGGGTCCGAAGCCATACTTCAGTTAGAGGTTCACCTACCGTCTAAGAGTCCCTATCGCCAACTAAATTACAGCAGAAGTTAGTGTCAAACACAAACTTGCAGAATTGGAGAGTCTAAAGGGAAAATGATTAGAAGCACAACAAAATCTACAACTTTATCAAGGGAGGATGGAGCAGGCTCACGACAAGCTGGTTTTCTTGAAGGCGTTCAAATTCGGTGATCTCTTTCTTGTTCTCAAGATTTCTATCCTTGCACACGATAAGATAGGTGGAAATTTTGTAGCAACTTGGGAGGGACCATTTGTCGTAAAGAAGGTCTATTTAAGAGAATCTTACCAACTAGTGGACTCCCTAGACGAGAGGCCTATTTTGCTAGTAAATGGATGATATTCGAAGACATATTATGCAGCTTCACGTTCCCCGAAGTGAGTTTCCTGAAATGACATTTGATTAACGGAATGACTATTTGGTTAGTGTTTGTGACTGGGTGAAAAAAAAATTGTAATAAAATTCAAATTAATAAAATGGAAATTTGAATTTGTACGAATAGTTGTACACTTTAATGTTGAATTTTGTTAAATTAAATTAAATAAAATGCTTGCAAGTGTATAATCATAAAACATACTTAAGAATAATTTGTTATTGTTCTTCTTCATTTTAAATTTTAGCATGCTGATGTTTTCCTATCTTTTGCAAGAAAATGTCTTGTCATAAGCTAATTTTCTCCTTTAAGGATGGCTTAAATCTTGCACTGGCTGAAGGAAAGACAGAACAGAGTGGTGTTGTGATATTTGACTTGGACTGCAGTCAGGTCTATGTGGACTATAAGGGTCCTTGATTAATATTATTAGTTAACAAGATATGAAGGGGCTACAGAAGTTTCCCAGAATAAGTATTAAGGAGGACTCATCACTGAAAAGAAAGAAAACAGAAATGGTACAATATCCGATGGAAGGGATCAACCACTTTCAGTAGATGATTAGTATGACAATGAAAGATCTAGTTGGTGCTTCTGTAGAGAGAGTTCTCGAACCGCCAATAACAAGAACACTGTGCAAAAAATGCCAATCACCATAAGCATAACGCCTTGGAGCGACTGGAAAAGAGGCATGCCAAGGTAGCAGCTATGATGCTCACTTTAATTTATGAGGAAGAAGTCTACGAGCCAAACTGTAAGAAACTTCCACCAGTCCACCAATCATTTAGGATGAGCTAGAGTTCGTCGTGGTGTCTACAATGTCAGAGGTCCCCGGTGAGCTTTACACAGGATGCCCAATGTGTAGTGTCTGGATACCTAGACAGACACAGTTGACATGATCGTTTGCAAAATTCTTGAAATGTAACACCCTTCGTTTGAAGCGTTACAAGACATTTTGAAGAATAAACGGTCACGCAACATGAGATGCTGGCGTGCAAAGAACCCGAATGTTGAGCCATAAAAACTGCAGCTTGCAGAGCCACCACAATCATGGATTCTTGATGCGGGTAGATTTAGTGTGTAAATTTTATAAATATCTTTCAATTATACAAAATACACACGACAGATATACAATAAATATGCAATATAATCTCAACAAAAATATCTTTTATGAAAATGATTTATCTTTAAAATGCTTTTAAGCTCCCAAATCCCCTTTAAAATAACCGCAAGTATATGTATTAGTCAAGTAATAAAGAGCTCTAATGGAGTCCAAAATATCGATCTCATAGGGAAGTTGGAAAAACCTATAAGTAAATTTTTAAAATTATTTTATAATTTAAAATTACAAAAAAAAAAAGTAAAGTGCAAAGTTTTAATATTAACTACTAAAATGAATGTTATATAAAATGCAGTTGAAAGACAGAGTTAACTAACTAAAAACTAAACTTTTAAAAGTAAAATTACAAAAACTAAACAAAGTTTTTATTGATGGATGATTCAAATTTAAGAAAGCATCCTTCCCCTTTACAATCAGTATATAGATTGTGAAGAAATTAAAATCATTTGAAAGTATATATAAAAACTGTTCTGTGCCAAATAGGAGAAATCATATTCTTTACCCTCTTCCAAGTGATATGAATAACATTGACTAATCTAGAGTTTAGTCCCTAATTTTGTTGTTAGGCTAGGAGGATATCGGTTGCCACTCAAGACCTCCCACAACCCCTCTCCTAAGGGCTGGCAATCTTACATTAGTTTCCAATCAACTGGATCAAATTGGTTATTTTAATTTATCACCTAAAAATCTTCAATTTTGCATTCAACAAAGTTTTTTTCCCTATTTATTTGCACTCAATTCCATGGATGACATACTCTCCCATGAAGTCAAATGTGATTCTCCCCCTAGGGTAGAAATCATAACCCTTTTTAGACATTATGTTTCTCAACATTTTTTAACATTTAATTGGCCAAATCAAAAATTAAATGAAGACCAGAGTTCAAATCATCAAAAATTATTAACATTTAAAACCATAGAAAAAAAATTCTTCACACAACTATATCTCAAAGTAGGGAGAAGGATAAATAAGACCACTCAAAATTCATGAAGGATACCAAAAAACACAGATTTCGTATATAAAAACAAGTTTACAAAATAAAAGAAATAAAAGATATAACTTCTCTCACAATCCTTCTAAGGAAATTCCATAGAAGTTCTCTCCAAGTCTTTCTCTCTTTACAAGCACACTCAATTCTCTTCAAGTCTTTCTCTCTTTACAAGAACACTCAATTCTCTATGAGAAGTGTAATGAAGAAGAAATCTCTCACCTTTCCTCTCCTCTTACAACCCTAAAAGAAAAACTCCTTTTCTTCTCTCCTTGCCTTTCACGCCACAAAAAACTTTCTTGTCCTTTTTGACCCCCCTAAACTCCTTGAAGTCTCCCTCTTTTATTTTAGGCTGCCACTTTTCAAAAATTATTCAAAATTCCCTCAAAAATTCCATCCAAAAGTTAACCCTTTTGAATTCAAAAGACGTGTCATTTGATCCAAGAGACATATCCCTTCATTAAAAACCTTCCAAAGTTACTAGACGCATTGAATTACTCCAATAGGTGTGTAGAACAAGTGTGCCTTTGAAAATTCTTGCAAAATTCATCTTGAACCACCTTAATCTACAAAAAAGTCTTCTCTGGTGCATCATGCACCAGTTCTGAAGCATCATGCGCCAAGACTATCAAACGGCACATCATGTGCCAATCTGGCACATCATGCGCCAAAATTCTAAAATTCACTGTTTTGGCTCCAAATTTCATAATTTTTACCTTTTTTGCTCAAAATACCTAGAAATGATATACCTGCAATAAAAAAATGAGAATACCCTTCTTTAATGTATAATATCACTAAAAATAAGCATAGAATATGTACTTAAAACAGTATATTATTTTGGGGTATCAAAATCCTCCAAACTTAAATGTTACTTGTCCTCAAGTGACATTTTTATTACATAAAAGCTTATGACTTGGGTTAGAGATTTACTTATAACTTCTATAATTAAGTTTAATTAAAAGTATAGTCAAATTTGAGAAAAAGCTTTCATAACTTAGATTCAAATTCTAAGTCTTGTAATACTTAGTAATCAAATTTAAGATTTCTGAATATCTACTCATTTCAAGAAAAAATATAATTTTTCATATTAAGGACATTTAGAATATTCATATGAAAAAGAACATCATTATGACTTTACTAAGAATGCTACTAATACGCCAATACATGTTTAGAAAATAAAATAAAGCTCCTTCCTTAAGTTGATTCAAGTGAAGCCAGATTTTAATTAGACATCTCCTCAAGCTTCTCCTCACTTATTTTTCTTTTATTTTTCTTTTAATATCTTCTCAATCCTTTCTTTTCTTTTTCTTTTTTCTTTTCTTTTAGGATCTTTTCGATCCTTGTTTTTCCTTTTCTTTTCTTTTTTTCAAGAGAGGATTACTATATCTAGATATCCTTTAATAGTTTTGAACTTCACTATCCTCTTCTTAAAGCCAAAACTCCATACCTTTCTTCACTTTATAAATTCATATTAATTTATAACTTTTCATAAAGTCTCATTCTTTTCTTCTTACATGAAACTCTAAAATTCTTAATACATCAAAAATACAACTTCCTTTACTTTAAATATAAAAGCATAGTCTTCGCCTATCATACCAAATTTTTTTAACGTTAGAATTGACCTTCATTATTAATAACTTTTTACCTAAATTTACTATTGGTTTTATAAACATAATTATAGTTATTTAAAGTTAAATCTTAATATCCTCAAGTCATGTTAAATTAGATTTAAAAATAAAGTTAATTAAGGACAAATAAAATTTAGTATGTTTCTTTTCAAAAGAAATTTTTTTTCCACCCAAATATAAATTTTTAAGTAATCTAAAAATATTTTAGTAAAAAATTTAGTAGGGGAAAGAAAACGATAAATTCATGAAAATAAAAACAAACCTATAGAGGATTTTTTATTATGAAACAGGGCTCTAGTATACTGCAGGTACTAACTTTAAAAACATACAAGCTTTTAAGCATTCATAATATATTCTAAAAAATTTGCTGAGAATTAAAATCAGAAATACAAAAATTGAAAAACAAAACTAAAAATACTAAAAATGCAAAAAAAACGTAAAAGTCTACAGTTACTATTGCAATTATGTCCACAACGTAACTTGAAATTTTTTACTACAACAGTTCTCAAATGAAAATACAACACATTTCAATAAAAAATAATGAACAAACACAAAAAAAAACTACATTAGACTTATAAAGGTATCAGTCTTCATCTCCTTCCTCCTCATCATCATCTTCATCTCAAATAGGAGTATAGGGAATGAAACTAGGACAAGGAGAAAATTCCACATTGGGCTCTGCCCTAAGATATCTCATTATAGCATTTTCAACATCAATATCATGTTCAACATTCGTCTGCTGATATTCATCATCATAAGCATTTCTTGTTCCAATCACTCCTAACTAACCCTGAATATTAATTATGTCCATTTGCTTAACCATGAGTTGGTCCATAATGTTTTCTAATGATGCAGGTCGAGAAGTAGATGCCCCTGCAGCTGATGGAGAGGGTCCATTCTTTCTTTCCCCTTTAAATTCAACAAATGATTCAACTCTTTGAATCATATGCCTCCCAATAGGATTCTGTGGTTGTAATCTTTCTTCTTTTCTAAGGGACTCTACTCCTTATTGTTCACATAAGGTGAAAATCAAAACAAGTTGTCCCAAACCACTAGCTGGTGAACTACCAGCTATACTTTGAGCAAGATGAGCTATAAGTGCACTAACATCTATTGCTTTTATGTTCTGAATGCAATAGTTTAATACAACTTTATCTTTTGTAACATCAGCAACATGATTTTTATGCATTAATTTAGCAAAAATGAAGTGATGTCATACCTTTTACTGGCTAGTCAACATGGAAGCGAGGAAGTTAACTATCTTATTATTATCAATCTTCAACTCTCCTCTTCCATCAGTCAGGAAAGCAAGCACTTTATCCAGTGTGAATCAGTCATCACAAATGCAGCATATTCATAAGAAAAATATTTCTCAGCCATAAAAAGTATGATCTGATTAGCAGTAAATTCAACTTTTTAACCTCTAACCAGTATTTGGTCATCAGAAGTGAACCTCAAGTTGGAATAAACTCCCAAATCATGGGGACAATTGCTACTACAATGAAGTATCAGAATCTTTCCCAATTTTTGACAAGGATCAACATTTTGATCTCGCCACCCGGGTTTGCAAATGTCCATTCTTGGACCAATCTTCTGGTCTCCATTTGTGCAATGTATTTATGTTGGGTTTTCAAGTTAACGAATCTTCATCAATTGAAGTCCTCAGATGTCCTTCCTTTTTAACTTGGCAAGCCAGTGGAAATTCAATGAAAATGCAAAAAAGTTCCAACAAATTACTATATAAAAAATCTATCTCCTAAAGTAAGATTATTCGGTTATAAACTTTTCACCATGTGTTTTCTTCAAGCTTTTTCATCAAAAATCCCAAATTTTAGATCTTCCATAATGTAAGAAAAATCAATGGTGAAAATAAAAAATTTCTAAGTTAAAATGAAGCTCTTAAGAAGAGAAGATGAAATCTATGATTTTTAGCCTCCAAAATCCTCTCTACCATCCTCAATAAGAAGCCCTAGGTCAAGGTTTAGAGGTAGGAGATGACCCAAGCAATGAAAATGGAGCTTGTCCATTCGATTTTGTAGTTTTTTAAGTGATCTAACATGTTCGAGTCTTTGGCATATCATGTGCCAAATCTGGCGCATCATACGACAGGGCATCATTTTCATCTCACATTCTAGTACAACTGTTATAGACTTCAAGATCCATCGACTTTCAAGGAAGAAGCACTTTTCCAACTTTCATAAGGTACTTGTGATTGACTACACAGTAGGAAAATAGTGGATGGATGTCAAAGTCCAATTATAAATTCATTCACAATCAAATCCAAAATAAATTTTACAATTACAATTATGTGTCCAATATCAACAGGTTTTCATATTTGAATACAATAATTTAAAATAGCACTCTCCTTAGTTACCTTACTAATCTTCAAGGTGGGCAGTAATTTTGATACAATAAAGAAGTGTCTTGCCTTAGAAGTACGGTTTAACAATGATGATGAAAACATACATTTCCATCATCTCTAGCCTCCTAATTTGCATCTTCATCTGCAAGGTATCGATTGAGTTCATTCATATTGTCTCTCGTAGGGGTAAAATTTGTATAATGACAAATAGACACATTCTCAATCATAAACATCTCGTTTATTCTTGAAGTAGTGAACTACACAAACCTGCCTCATACATAGACTATTCCTTTGTTGATCCCATGAAGATTTGCTTAAAACCCTTTCACCATAGGGACAACTACAGTTGCAGTAGTGCAGCGAAGAACTTCCCAATGTCTCTATACAATAATCTCTTCCATTCGAGTATTCGGTGTATTTAATCCTTGATTCACAAATCCCTTTATTTAAGTCTTCTTCACTAGAACTCGATCATGTAATTTTTGGGCATCAAAACTGACAAACTTTATCCAGTTGAAAATTCCAAATCACGTAGTATTTTTTGAGTGGGAAGCCATTAGATTTGAACTCCAGTGGCTTTTCCCTCATTTTCCCCCTTAAATTAGACTTAGGATTCAATTTTTAGGAGTTATTAGGAGAAGAAACCATAAAAAAAAGCCAACAACTACTTTTTGAAATTTTTAAGTCATTTTCGTTGCCGCAGCGCATCATGCACCAAATTTGGTGCATCATGCACTAGTTCTCTAGAATTCGGTGCATCATGTACCAGTTCCAAAAACAACACTATTTCGATTTGAATATAATAAATTCACCATTTTTCCATAAAAATAGGAAAATAATGAAGTTTTTATTCACTCAAATACACTGATTTTATAAAGACCTAAACATAAATATACGTAAAAATATTTTAAACACAAAAAAACAAAAAAGCAAACTAAATAACGATTCTTAAGGGTTGCCTCCAAAAAAGCGCTTTGTTTAATGTCGTCTGACAGACATTCTCAGACTCATTTTGGGTGACCTAATATTACAGTTTCTTTAAAAGCATATCTTTAACCATCAAAATATGGTTTCAATCTATGCTCATTCACTTTAAATATTTTTTCAGTCTTGGAGTCTTCAATATTAACTGCTCTGATGGGATATACTTTTATAACTCTGAATGACCCTTTTCACCTAGTCTTGAATTGTTCAGGAAATAATTTCAACCTTGTATAGTATAATAAAACTTCTTATCCAGGTTTAAATTCTCTTTTTATTATCTTCCAATCATGTCATTCTTTCATCTTTTCCTTACAAATCCTCGCATTATCATAAGATTCATTCCTAATTTCCTCAAGCACATTCAATTGTAACAATCTTCTCTCACTAGCTTCTTTCAAATTAAAATTAAAATCTTTATAGCTCAATAAGATTTATGCTCCAATTCAACTGGTAAGTGAGGAGTCTTCCCAAAAATTAATCTATATGGGGACATTCCTTTAGGTGTCTTATAAGAAGTCCTGTATGCCCATAATGTCATATCTAATCTAATAGACCAATCCATTTTATTAGGAATAACACTCTTTTTGAAAATTCTCTTAATTTCACGAGTATATACTTCAGCTAAACCACTAATCTGAGGATGATAAGCAGATGCAATTTTATGCATTATATTATAATTTTCCACCAATCTTGCAACTGTTGCATTCTATATCTATTAAAATTATTTTCAATTAAAAATATTTTCAATTAAAAATTTTGAAACACTCTGAGCATCACATCTAGGTAAAGAGATTACTTCAATCCATTTTGAAACATAATCCACAACAATATATATATATATATATATATATATATATATTCAAATGAATAGGCCCTCTTTTGAGAGGTTGCCTTATGTTCTATAGGCCCTCTTTTTTCACCTTTTTTTCATGTCATTTGTATTTGGTTCCTCTTAAGCTTGGCTCCTTACTAAAAAAAAATGAATATATTCAAATGAAGGTATAAAAGGTCCCATAAAATATAATCCCCATGCATCAAAAATCTCAATTTCCAAACTAAAATTTAGAGGCATTTCATTTCTTTTTGAAATATTACTTATATTCTGATAGTGATCACATGTTTTTATACATATATTAATATCTCTAAATAGAGTATGCCAACAAAATCCATATTGCAAAATTTTATGAGTAGTTCTATCATTTAGAAAATGATCTCGAAATTTAGAATCATGACACTTCTGAATAATTTCATGAATTTCTTTATAAGGCACACATCGTCTCATTACTAAATCTTTACATTGTTTGTATAAATAAGTATCATCACAAAAATAAGGTTTTGCATCATGAATGAATTTCTTTTCATGTTGTTTTGTCAGTCCATATGGTAAAATATCACTAACAAAAAATTTACAATATCAGCATACCAAGGCATTTCCCATCCTTCTACAACATAAAGTTGTTCGTCAGGAAAAGTTTCATTAATTTATTTTTCCAAATCAAGTATTTCTTCATGCTCTGGCCTAGATAGATGATCAGCAATTTGATTATCAGTCTCTTTTCTATCAACTATTAGAAAATCAAACTCTTGCATCATAAGTTCCAATCTAATTAATCTTAGTTTAATATCCTTCTTTTGCATCAGATATTTAATAGCCGAATGGTCAGTATGCACAACATATTTAGCTCCACTCAGATATTATCTAAACTTATCAAAAGCATACAAAATGGCTAATAACTCTCTTTCAGCGATGGTGTATTAAATCTAAGCATGATTAAGAGTCTTACTACAATAGTATAGGAATTTAAAAATCTTAGCATATCTCTGTCCTAAAACAGCTCCAATACCATAATCACTTGCATCACGCATTAATTTAAAAGGTATCTCTCAATCAGGTGAAACAATTATAGAAGTTGTGATGAATTTTTCCTTCAAAGATTCAAAGGCTTTAAGGAAATCTTGATTAAAGTCAAATTTTGTATCTTTTTCCAGAAGTTGGCATAAAGGTTTAGTAATTTTTTAAAAATCTTTAATATATCTCCTTTAAAATCCAGTATGTCCTAAGATCTTCCTAACTCCTCTCACTACAGTAGGTGGAGGTAGGTTTGATATAACCTATATTTCTGTAGGATCTACTTCTATGCCATTTTTTGAAATTTTAAGTCCAAGCACAATTCCTCCTGCAACCATGAGTTGACATTTTTTCCAGTTTAATATGAGATTATTCTTTTCACAACATTTATGAACTTTTTCTAAATGATTTAAACATAATTGGAATGAAGTTCCAAATATAGAAAAATTGTCTATAAAGACTTCAATCCCCTTTTCAATCAAATCACTGAAAATTGACATCATACATCTTTGCAAAGTTCCAAGTGCATTACACAATCCAAAAGGCATTCGCCAAAAGAAAACATTCCATAAGGACTAGTATATGTTTTATTTTTATCTTGTTCCTCTTGAGTAAGAAGCATTTGATGATAACAAGTATATCCATCAAGAAAACAAAATTTTTTTTGCCCAACTAGCCTATCCAACATCTGGTCCAAGAAGGGCAAAGGAAAATGATCCTTCCTAGTGGTAGAATTTGATTTTCTATAATCTATGTAGATTATCCAACCAGTGACTTATCTTGTTGATTTTAATTCATTATGCTCATTTGACACTACAGTCACACCTCCGTTTTTTGGAACACAGTAAATTGGACTTACCCAAACACTGTCTGAAATAAGATATATTATTCCACCTTCTAACCATTTTAAAATTTGTTTCTTCATAACTTGTTTTTATATCTGAAATCCATGTTTTATCATAAAGGACTTACCCAAGCACTGTCTAAAATAGGAAGTTGTGTCTTTTATTTCTTTTATTTTGTAAACATATTTTTATATATGAAATCTATGTTTTGTCATACCCTTCTCACGAATTCTGAGTAGTCTTTTTTATCCTTCTCCCTACTTTGAAATATGGTTTTGTGAAGAAGTAATTTTGTTTTATATGGTTTTAAATGTTAATAATTTTTAATGATTTGAACTCCAATCTTCATTTACTTTTTGATTTGGCCAATTGAAATGTTAAAATGTGTTAAGAAACCTATGTTCTGAAAGGGCTATGATTTTTACAACATGGGGAGAATCACATTTGATTTCATGGGAGAGTACGACATCCATGGAATTGAGTGTAAATAAATAAGGAAATATACTTTTTTTTGTATGCAAAATTAGAGATTTTAAGGTGATAGACTAAAATCCCTGATTTGCTCTAGTTCATTGGAAACTAATGCGAGATTGTTAGCCCTTAAGGGAGAGAGTAGTAGGAGCATTGGATTTTTAATGATAACTATTTTTATTAAATTTATTTTTATTGAGATTACGTTGCATTTTTATTATTATATCTGTTGTGTGTATTTTGTAACATTAAAAATTAGTTGCAAAATTAACACAATAAATATACCCACATTAACTCCTTGAGAGTTTCTTTGAAGTTCTCTGACTTCTTTGACTCTAAAAACATTTACAAGATTCAGAAACTCAATAAATAATAATGACTCACAAAGAAAACTACTCACCCAATATGTAACTCTGTATATCTAACCCGCATAGCCTCTTGGAATTAATTCCTATTTATAGAGCTTTAAAAAAGACCAAGAGTTGCTTCCAACATCTCTTCAAAATTGAGCATCATTCAATGAATTTTCTAAAAATTAATAGTGGCACCTAAGTGCCAAACCATCATGTGTATGCAAAAGTTTGCGTGGTTTGGTATTTTTCTTTAGTTTAGCTGATTTTGTTTTTTTTTTTGTATTTTTGCTCCTTTTTACATTTAAACTCTTTTTCTTACACCTGCATAAAAATACCTTTCATAAAGCTTAATATCCTAAATAATTTAGCATGAGGAACTAGAATTTAGTACTATAAAATGTTCTTAAATAGATAATTTTAAGGATAAACTTTTTTTCTTTCAGGATCATTTTCAATCATTTCTTTTTTTTTCATGTCATGTGAGGATTACTATATCTGGATAGACTTTAATGATTTTGAAATTTACCATCCATTTCTTAAAGTTAAAAATCTTTCACATTTCCTTACTTGATAAATATGTACTAAACTTATAAAAGATTTTTCATAAAGTCTCAATTTTGTAGTAGAACGTGCATCATGAGTTCTATATATAGGTCATCCATACACATCTACATTGGCCTTCCCAATGGGCATAAGTGGCTTCAACTACTCTTTCAAATGTTCAAACTTTACTCAAGAGTCTTTGTAAATAGTAAATTGTAAAGATGGAAAACCAAGACCTGAAGTAATATTAGCTCTAGCAGAAGAACTAATAGCCTGATAAATAAGAGAGCCAACATCTGTAGATTTCATTTCTTGAATGCAGTAATTTAATATGGCTCTTTCTCTTTTTACCTCAATTAAATAATTTGAAGGAAGGAGGTGAGCAAAAATAAAATAATGTCAAGCCTTTGAGGTAGCATTGAACTTTGATGAAGAAAAAATTACCTTACGAGCATTCCAAATCTTCTAGAATCCATGTCCATCAGTTAAATATGCAACAATACTAACTCTTCCTCCAATGGAATGTACTCAGAATAGAAATAGTCAACAACAGGTGCCAGACCATATACCATAATGATCCACTCAGCAGTAAACTCTACTCCTCTTCTCTGAATAAAGACCTTGTCATCATCTGCCCTAGGTAAGTTCACATAAAACTCTCATACAACAGCGATGATGATAATAATTGTAAAATAACATAAGCTTTCACATTGCATAGCCACATTAACATTTTCATTAGCTCCATCGGGTCGGTAGAAGTTTCACTCTATAATAAACTTTGTTGATGATGCAAATTCGTTGTAACAAATTTGAGCTGTTATATTGACAATTTTTGCATTGTCTAAAGTTTTCTTTCTCTTTCCCGCTTCATCTTAAGAGGCTTAAAAAAGGAAAAATCCAAAAAAAATTAAAATTATGATATAAGGCTTCCTAAAAGCTTTTTCAAGCAAACAAGGATTAGATCCATGAAATTTTCACCACATAATCAATTATTTTTGTAAATTTTGATCTATACTCAATGCACGAAAATCCATGGTGAAATTGCAAAATAAGTATGACAAAATGTAGATCTAACCTTGAGAAGATGTGATCTGGTCTTTTCAAGCCAATAAATTGAAAATCAGAGCTCTAAGAAGTACCCTAGGGTAGATTTTTATGAAAAGGAGGAAGAAGAAGGAGCTTGGGCGTCAACAATGGTGTGGGTTCGGTTTAATTAGAAAAATTTTCTAGTTTCAGCTGATTCAGTTGAACTAACATCTAGGCGCGGGTTTCGCCACCAAGGCACCAAGCGGTGCAGATGGTCTAGAATCTAGGCGCTAGTCCCAAAATTTTTCTTTTCTTGGATTTTAAGTGTAACATAGCATGATTGAGGTCTTTAAAAAAAATTTCACATTAATTTAATATCACACCTTTTGTTTATGATCTCCCAAACATCTTCTATCTTCTAATTATAACACTTAATTTTAGATTAATTCACCATTCTAACACAAGATTTACACAACACAAATATTCATTAATATCCACTAAGTAATAATACAGTGGACACTAAAACTGCTTAGAACGATCTACATTAAGAACACATAACAACACAATCAAGTAAAAGATTAAGTAGCAAACACAACACATCCAATACTAAAGTAGACACAAACATAAACACATAAACACCAGAATCCTTCCAATGATCCTTGTTTGCCTCATTCTCCTAACCCTTCTCACAAGTCAAATACTTGTGATCAAATGTGTGGAAGAAAGAAGCACGAGGAAATTCTTTTGTTGTTCTTTCTTCAATCCAATTGTTCTTGCAATACATAGTTACCTAATAATCTTAATAGCATGCCGTTAGATTGAATTGGAGTTTCATCACCCACTCAAAATTCTCATACTCATTATTTATTTCAAGCAACTTGTTGTGGAGAAGTGACAGCTCCTCTTCAATCTTCCCTAATTTGCTCGTAATCCTTTCCAAACTCAGCTTTAAGATCCCATTGAAATAGGTTTGGGAATCCTTATGCACAAACTTATCTCCAATGGCCATACCATTATTTCTACTCTCCAAGGAAGCAAGTGAATGGAAGCAAGATCTCAAAATCCCTCTGTACTTCTTCTCTCTGGTCTAATTATCAAAGTTCTAAAGATTTGGGATGAAGGTAAGGCAATTTAATAGGGAAGAAATGGAAAAAATTGCTTAGGGTCGGTTTTCCCCACATCCAAAAATTGTGGAGCTTAGGTGCCAGCTTCACAGGACTCAAGGACTAAGGCACCAGTGCCCTAGTGAACACTGATTCGCTTAATGTTGAATTTCTTCAATTTTTAATCATGTTTAAAAATGTAACTAAGCTAAGGAAATAACACAAATAGATCATGGGTTGCATCATACAAAGCGCTTTGTTTAATGTCGTCAGACCGACGTACCCAAATGTTTTACTTGGATTTACCCAACATCAAAATTTCCTTATAATAGGGCTTGTTTTCTCCAATGTAAGGTTTCAACCTATGTTCATTTACTTTATTTATATGTTTAGCTTTTTTATTTTTAATATCCATAACCCCATAAGGATAAACTTTTATCACAATAAATGAAACCATCCTGGTGCACTTAAGTTTTCCAAGAAAAAAACTCAATCAAGTATTGTATAATAACACATCTTGTCTAGGCTCAAAATTATTTCTTAAAATCTTTTGACCATGCCAAATTTTCATCTTTTCTTTATAAATTTTATCATGTTCATAATATTCATTCTTAATTTTCTCGAGCTAATTTAACAGAAATAATCATTTTTCTATAGCAACTTTTAAATTATAACTAATTTATTTTTTATCATAGTAAGCCTTATGCTCTAACTCAACTAGTGAGAGACAAGCCTTCCCAAATATGAGCCTATATGGATACATTCTTATAAGAGTTTTATAAGCAGTTTTGAAAGCTCATACCAATCACTTCTATTAGGAATTATAGTTTTCTCCAAATATCCCTTAATTTTACGATTTGATACTTCTGCTAATCCACTGGTTTGAGCATGATAAGTTCTACTTATCCTATATTTAATTCCATATTTTCTAAGTAATGTGTCAATTGTAAAATTCTTAAAGTAACTCTCCCCATCAGTAATGGTCACTCTTACCATTCCAAATCTAGTAAATTTTTTTTGTTTAATAATTTTGCAACACTCTGAGCATTATAATGAGGCAAAGTCATCGTTTTAATCAATTTAGACACATAGTCCACAGTGATAAAGATTTAAATCATTCCTAAAAATGGTACAAATTGTACTATAAATTCTAAACCCATACATAAAAAATTTTCAACTTCTAAAAAAAATTTATGGGCCTTTATCTCTTTTAGAAATATTACCTACTTTCAAACATTGATCACAAGTTTTCACATAATTATTGAAATTCTTAAATAATGCAGGCTAAAAAAATACAGATTGTAAAATTTTAAATGCAGTCGTATATATTCCAAATTTCCTCAACTTCATATTTATGACATTTTTGTATAATATCTAGGGTTTCATTAATTGGTGCACATCTTTGTATGATTGAATATTGACATCTTTTTTTGAAATAAGTGTCATCCCAAAACTAAGACTTTGCATCACACATAAATTTAGTGGCCTGTATGGTAAAATATTACAAACTAAGTAGTTAACTATATCTCCATGCCATGGTTTATTCCACTCAGCTACAGCATGAAGTTGTTAAGCGGGAAAATTTTCATTTATGTCATCCTCATTGTTCTTTTCATTTTCATTTTCAATTCTTAACAAAATGATTAGAAATTTGATTATCATCACCTTTTCTACCCACTATCTGAAAATTAAATCCTTACAAAAGTAGGACCCATCTAATTAATATTAGTTTCACATCTTTCTTTGACAAAAGATATTTAATAGTGGAATGATCAATATGCAATGCATTTCACTCAAAGTAAATATGGTCTAAATTTTTTAAAAGCATATACTATTGCCAACAACTCTTTTTCAGTTGTTGTGTAATTAATTTGAGCTTCATTAGTAGTTTTGCTGACATAATATATAACTTTAACAATCATATCACTTTTTTTGTCCTAAAATATCTCCAATAGTATAATCACATGCATAATACATTAATTCTAATTATTTTTCCTAGTCAGTTGAAATAATGATAGGTGAAATAATTAATTTTTTCCCCTAATAAATTGAAGGCTTTTAGAAAATCATCATTAAAATAAAAATTAGTATC
Organism: Phalaenopsis hybrid cultivar; assembly: GCA_002079205.1. Taxonomy (NCBI): domain Eukaryota; kingdom Viridiplantae; phylum Streptophyta; class Magnoliopsida; order Asparagales; family Orchidaceae; genus Phalaenopsis; species Phalaenopsis hybrid cultivar. Next base: position 140,179 of record JXCR01139534.1, read on the forward strand.
TGAAAGATGGCAAAGAGGCTTAGCAATTATAGAAAATTCTTTAATATATCTCCTACAAAATTGAACATGTCCTAGAAAACTTCTTACTAATGTTACTGAAGTGATTCTTCCTAGTGTTGATATTTAATTTTCTATAGTCAATACAAATTTGTCATCCAGTGAATTACCTTGTTGGAATTAATTCATTCTTTTCATTCATGACTATAATCACTCCTCCTTTCTTTGGAACACAAGGAATATGACTCACCCATGCACTTACAGATATAGGATGTATAATTTCAGCATCTAACCAATTCAAAATTTCATTATTTATCACTTCCTTCATTATTGAATTAAATCTTTTTTAAGGATCAGCCCTAGGTTTATAGTTAACTTCCCTTAAAAATTTGTGCTTACAGTTTGAAAGATTGATTCTTTTAATATCTTCAAGTGCCCATACAAAAGCTCTTTTACAATTCCTTAATGTCTCCATTAATTTTACTTCTTGATCTTTTATTTATTCTGAGGATATTATCACAAGTAAAGTTGTTGAACTTCCTATAAATGCATAATTTAAATGTGTAGGAAGTACTTTCATCTCAAGTTCATGAGGTTTTTCATTTGAATGAATTAGAGAATTACTATTTTCAGTGGTATTCAAAATTTCAAAGTTTTCCCAAACATTTATCTTTGAAGATTTTTCTTGAAAATCACTTTTACTTTCACTATCTATTCCTTATTGATCTAATATCACTTCATCTTTTTTTATCAGAAATGACTACATTTTTCTTGGTAATGTTTAGCATTCATATAATCAATAATATCCATCCTATAACATTTTTTTTGATAGGATACCTCATTTACTTTAGAACATTAAATGTTACTTCTTGGTCATTAACTCTTATGGTCACTTCTCCTTTATACACTTACTCAAAGCACGTCCAGTAGCAAGAAAAGGTCTCCCAAAAATAATAGGAATTTAACTATCTTCTTCCATGTCTAGCACAATGAAATCCACAGGGATGATAAATTTATCCACCATAACAAGTACATTTTCTATAACCTTTATTTGATAAGTGATAGATCAATTAGCTAACTTAAGGATTACAGTAGTGGGAGAAATCTCTCCTAAGTCTAACCATCGTAAAATGGATAAAAGCATGAGTTTAATGTAGGCTCCTAAATCACATAAGGCTTTTTCATAATTTTTTTCTCCAATCGCACAGGATATAGTGAAGCTTCAAGAGTCTTTAAGCTTTTGAGGAAGCTTATTTTGAATTATTGCGCTACATTCGTCAATAAGTGCAACAGTCTCATAAGCTTCAAACTTCCTCTTTTTGTTTAATATATCCTTCATAATTTTAGCATAACTCAAGATATTTTCCAAAGCTTTTGCAAATGGAATATTGATTGTAAGCTTCTTAAATATCTCAAAAAATTTTGAAAATTATTGATCTATTAGAAAAGGTAGGTGGTATCCTTTCTAAATCATTTTTAGTTGGAGAGACAAATTGTTCCTGGTCTTTAGAAATAGTTTAGGTATTTCAGTTTCTTCAATCTATCTCTCAAATTCAATCTCTTTTTGAATTTCAACTTTTAATTCCTTTCCACTCCTACGTTAAAGAGTTTTCATTTTTTCTTGTTCCATTTCTTTGTCTTTCAGATTTAGTTCAACAGTACCAGTAAGTGTTCCCTGGGGTTTATTGCTAGTTGCGTTAGCGATTTGTCCTAGTTTATTCTCAATATTTATAATTGTATCACGTACACTTTGCATTTGATTACCCATTTGCAAAACTACTTCTTCTATAGAGTGCTTATTTTCCTTAAATTATTGGTTACTAAAGCTAGGAGGATAGGATGGTCGATAATTAGAACTATGATTGTTCCAGTTTCTTGTTGGGTTTGCTTGATTGTTCCACATTGCTGATTTCTACCACAAGAATTGTTCCCGTTTAAAATTAGGGTGGGTTTACCAACCTAGGTTATAAAATTTAGAATATAGGTTATTGAGTTTATTAGCAACCGCATGTAAAGTTTCTAATGATTGACAATCATTCATGTGTCCTAATAAATTTTCTTCACTTGCTTGAGGTATTTGGGAAAAATTCATAACATAATTATCTAACATTTTAAAATATGCTAAAACTTAAGATATTAAGATTGTAAAATCATCATTATTATAAATACTTGCCACTCTTTTAGGATTTACCCTTTCTGAGGGTTATTGAAAATTATTAATGGTCATTTCTTCAATTAAGGCATGAGCTTCATCAAATGATTTTGACATTAAATATCCTGTAACAACATCATCAATTATAGATCCAAGGGATCCTATTAACCCATTATAAAATGTTTGAATAATTAACTAGTCAGGTAAGGCATGAAGTGGACACTTTCTAAGGAGCTCCTTAATTCATTCCTAAGCCTCCTAAATTTACTCCCCTTCATACTGAATAAGAGATGAAATATCATTTCTAAACATAATAGTTTTTTAAGGAGGAAAGCTTTTAGCCATGAATTTTTTTGTCATACCTCCCCAAGTTTTAATAGATCAAGGTGTTAATGAGTTTAACCACATATTAGTTTTTTCCCTTAAGGAAAAAGAAAAAGGTCTAAGTCTAACCCCCATCATTTGATACACCATCATATTTGAATGTAGCACAAAGTTCTAGATAACTAACAAGATGTAAATTTAGATTGTCAGTTGGTGTTACCCCAAGCTAATTGTTTTGCATCAATTGTATTATTCCTGATTTAAATTCCATTGAGCTAGCTGCTATAGTAGGGATTTGAATACTTAAGCGAATTTCGTTTGGCGTAGGGTTTGCATAATCCTTTAAATGTCCATCTACATTTTGATGCTCATTTTCAGTAGTTGAAGTTTCAATGTTATTTTGTAATGTGTTTGTCATTTAATGAGAGTTGTGAAGTTGCTTTGCATTTGAGTTCTTCTTATAGTTCATTCAAATTCAGACTCATAGGGTACTACACCTTCAGATCTTGAATTTTGCATGAAAAATGTATAATTTAGAAAAATAGTACTAATGCAATCCAAAAAAAGAAATTTATTTTATTTCTCTTTTTTGGCTTTTTGAAAATTTTTTATAATTTTCGGTTTTTGTAATTTTTTAATAATTTTCGATTTTTGTAATTTTTTTTTGTAATTTTTCAAAAATATCAAGTAAAAACTAAAAATTTTTAGTATTCTTACAAGTCAAAAATAAAGTTTCAAGGAAATTTTTTTTTTTCATTATTCCCCAAAAATAGCACCAAAAACTAGAGCCGACCTATAATTATGTGGATATTTATATTCTTTAATATGCCAAAAACTTGAAAAATTTTTTATTTAGTGGCTAGCAAGAACAAATGTAATATGATAAAAATTAATGGGAAAATATTCTCACTAGGGGCACTACGCAAGTAAACGTATCGTTTCAAGTTATATATATATTTTTTAATAAACTTAGTATCGACCCCAAAGAGAAAACATAAATGAAAAACAATAAAAATGAAATTCAAGAATTTTAACTTTAAGAGAACTTTACTTAAACTATGGAAAATATCTAAAGATGAATATTAAGTTTACTAACATCCACAAATGCAAGTAAAAGTAAAAGAAATGATTTTAGAAAATATATAAAAAAAGACTTTTTCCTTACTAATAATTCATATTTAATATAGTATTTTAAATTTTTAGAAGCTTAAATATTGTATTTTGACAAATAGGAGCATGCTTATTTTGTACGTCTTTCAATTGTATTAAAAACATTGACTAATATAAAGTGGGTGTCTGCATGTATAGCAGTGATGGGTATGTTCTACTCTCTCACTCCTAGATTACCCAATGTGCTATCTCTATAGGACCTACCAGTAACCCTTAGTTCCAATCTCTATAGCGAATTGATAAAAGAATCAAGCCTATCACTGTAAAAACATCAATTCTGCGCTCATCAAATCTTATCTCCCAATTTACTTGCACTCCCCTTTGGAAGACCACAACTACTCTTTCCAAGGTGAAATGTGATACTTACAAATTAAGAAATCTTAGCCCTTTTGTGTTTATAAGTTTTCTCAACAAATTTTAACAATACAAGTGGCCAATTTGTAAAGCAAATGAAGGTCCGATAAAAATATCATCAAAATTTTTAGAAATAAAAGAAGTTCTGAACAAAATCAAAATCACCTACTTATTTACTTCATATTGCAAGGAGAAAGAAGGAAAACTACTTAAAATACATGTAGATAACAAAATAAGATATAATTATATAACTTGAATTTAAAGTACAAAACTTAAAGGAGAAGAAACAAATACTTACCTTGAATGATTCCCCAAGTATTCCTTTGAAGTTCTCTGACTTCTCTGACTCCAACAACACTTACAGGACTCACAAACTCTAGAAATAATAAAGGCACAAAAAGAAAAATACTCACACACTTAACACACTCACACACCATGTGACTCTATATATTTAAACCTCTGGCCTCTTGGAATTTATCCTTATTTATAGAGCTTTAAAAATGACAAAGCGTTGCTTCAGACATCAATTCAAAATTTGAAAGATAGGAATCCAAATTTAGGTACTAACCCCAAAACCGAGAGCCACCCCCATGGATCTTCACCTAAATCAAACCTAGAGGCCAGCTTATCCAAATGAAACTATGGAGCTCTTCTGCCCTCCACCAAAGCACCCATTACACCTCCTAATTAGCCATGACAGCCACCATAACCCCATTTTTATAAAAGGCCACCTCCATGGCTGTTAAACTAAGTGTTGAAATTTCCTTAGTGAGACCACTCCAAACTTCACACAGAACTTCCCAAAGATCCCCTAAGTGCATTCCAACCGTTTTCCCTCACCAATTCCCATTGCCGGAGCTCAATTTTGAGCTTAGAACCTTGCCGGAAACCAGGATAAAACCCAATACACCTCAACAATCCACCCAAATTCAAATTAACTCCACCCACACCTTCATAATAGTGAAAGAAGCCAAAGCCCCATAAAATCCCTCTTCCACATAGCCTCTACCATAGCTCTAGACCAACACCCAAATTCGGCCATGATCGAATTGATACCTAGGCCTTACACCAAGACCAGAGACTCAATCGTTAGCCTCTTTGGATAATATGATTGAAGCTTCACTTGTCAGAGAAAAGGTATAAAACCACACCTCATCCCGAGCCTATTTCGATTCTCCATTTAATTAGACTTAATTTAATTTCATGATTACCATATGTATGTGTTCGTCTCACTTAGACGAGTCCATAGAACCAAACCCGATGTGATTTGGTTGAGTCTAAGTTGAGATCTTAGGGTTTTAGTGTGGATGGTCACGGGATCATTCTATTGGGGATGATGATGGGGAGTCGTTTGATCGAGCATGTATCAACATAGGAGATCGAGCCGGATATCGCTTCATGGCATAAACAGCGGGCTGAGTTAGGAGCTACATGGACGGCGATGTCCAATCAGAGCATGCTACGCATGCCTTCGGAGCCGTCGTAGGTTGAGGTTGCACGCGCGGTTTAAATAGAAAAATAGGGCTTTTTTTATTTATTAAAATACCCCTAACTTAGAAAATCCATAATTTTGTGTAGAAAAATCATAAAAATAAAATAAAAATATCCTCTTGCTCAGTGAGCAGAGGAGAATAATGTGGAACAAATTTCATGTCAATTTCATGCATAAAATATTTTTAATTAATTAAACACTGTTTGGGATAATTTAATTTTCCATCCATTTTGATACATCACCTTGGCTTCAAATTTTGGCATGTTGTAGCCTCTGTCAAGGGAAACAACCTCTGATTTTTCCAAAGTCAGAGGAGGTTCCTATACAGAGATCCATTTTTTTCAAGTTCTTGCACATTATTTCCTTAAAATAACATATTGATTAGAAAATTCTAAGAAAATTTTGAAAGGTTCGCCATGACCAGAGAAGCTTTTGGAAATAATTTCATGGGTCAAGTCATTTAAAATGCTCTTAAATTTTACAAACNTGGCCAGCCTGGTGGCCAAAAAGGCCCAAAAACAAGAGTCGCCCTCATGTTACCTCACCCAAATCAAACCTAGAGGCCAGCTCATCCAAATCAAACTATGGAGCTCCTCTGCCTGAGAGCCACCCCCATGGCACCTCACCCAAATCAAACCTAAAGGCCAGCTCATCCAAATCAAACTATGGAGCTCCTCTGCCCTCCACCTAAGCACCACAATGCTTCCAAACTTATGCCCTGAGAGCCACCCCATGGACATTTTTAAAAAAACTCACCTCCCACGGCCATGGGAGGTGTGCTGAAATTTCCTTAGAGAGGCCTCCCCAAACTTCATATAGAGCTTCCCTCAGATTCCCTCAGTGCATTCCAACTATTTTCCCTCACCCATTGCTGTTGCCGAAGCTCAATTTTAAGCTTGAAACCTTGCCAGAAATCAGGACAGAACCCAATACACCTCCACACTCCACCAAACTTTAATTTCTTGTGCCCACACCTTCACAAGAGTGAAAGAAGCCAAAGCCCCATCAAATCCCCCTTCCACAGAGCCTCTACCATAGCACTAGACCAACACCTGAAATCGAGCTTGGTTGAATTCATACCTAGACCTTACACCAAGGCCAGGGACTCAATCCTTAGTCTCCTTGGACCCCAATGAACGTGTCGAGCACCTCTGATTGAAGCCTCCCTTCTCAGAGCAAAGGTATAAAGCTTCTCCTTCTCCCGAGCTTATTTTGATTCTCCATTTAATTAAGCTTGATTTCATGGCGTCTTAACCGTATGGATGTGTTCGTCTCGCTTAGACGAGTCCATAGGATCAAACCCGAGGTGATTTGGTTGAGTCTAGGTTGAGTTCTTAAGGTTTTAGTGTGGACGGGCACGAGATCATCCTATCAGGGACGATGACGGGGAGTCGTCCGATCGAGCGTGTATTAAATGGATGGAGGAGATCGAGCCGGACTCCACTTCGGGACATGAATAGCGGGCGAAGTCAGCAAGCTGTGTGGACGGCGGCGTCCAAACAGAGCGCGCGGTTTAAATAGAAAAATAGAGGCATTTTCTTATTTATTTAATCTCCAAAACTTCAAAAATACATAACTTTGTGTAGGAAAATCACAAAAATGAAATAAAAATACCCTCTTGCTCAGTGAATAGAGAAGAATAATATGAACTAATTTTCAAGTCCATTTGATGTGTAAAATATTTTTAATTAATTAAACACTATTTGGAATCATTTGATTCTCCATGCGTATTGACACATCACCTTGGCTTAAAATTTTGACATGTTGTAGCCTCTATGAAGGGAAGTATTCTATGATTTTACCAAAGCTAGAGAAGGTCCATATACAGAGACGCATATTTTTTAAGTTATTTCACATCATTTCCTTAAAATAATCATGAAAATTAGCATATTGGTATTAAATCCTAAAAAAATTTTGAAGGTCTACCATGACCAGAGAAACCTTTGAAAATAATTTCATGGGTCAAGTCAATTAAAACGCAAGGTCTACCATGACCAGAGAAACCTTTGAAAATAATTTCATGGGTCAGGTCATTTAAAACATCCTTAAATTTTCCAAATACTAAATCACTCAGAAAAACCTTTGGAAATAATTTTATGGGTCAAGTCATTTAAAATGCACTTAAATTTTGCAAATACCATGAAAATTAGCATATTGATTATAAAATTCTAAGAAAATTTTGGAAGGTCCACCATGACTAGAGAAGAAAATCCTAAAAAAATTTTGGAAGGTCCACCATGACTAGAGAAACCTTTGGAAATAATTTCAGTGAACTTAAATTTTGCAAACACTAAATCACTAAGATAATTAATTTTGGAAAATATAAACATTGTCTTTAAATTTTACAAACACTAAATCACTAAGATAATTAATTTTGGAAAATTTAAACATTTATCTTAAATTTTACAAACACTAAATCACTAAGATTATTAATTTTGGAAAATATAAACATTTAAACCAAATAGTCATTTAAAACTTCTTAAATTTTCCAAATACTAAATCACTAAGATAATTAATTTTGGAAAATCTAAATATTTAAATGACTTGATTTTTGATCTCCACTGTGATTTATGATCCAGAGAACTCATCACAAAAATTTAAATATTTAAATGACTTGATTTTTGATCTTCATTGTGATTTATGATCCAGAGAACTCATCATTCACAAACATTTAAATGACTTGCTTTTTAATCTCCACTGTGATTTATGATCCAGAGAACTCATCATAAAAGTTTCAAAATATTTTGAGTCAATTTGATAACTTAAATTGATTTTTAAAGATAAATACCATTCTTAACACTTAAATGATTTTTAAAAAAATCAAAATATAACTAAAAAAATTATGAAACTTAGTTTTTTGAGTTCTCTGTGATCAGTGGTATTTTCTAAAAATAAAATGATATTTAAGATAAAAATTTGATTTTTAGCCTATTCTAAGTATTTAAATAAATAAAAATTCATAAAAATCCTAAAAATAACAAAACTCATAGAAAAGTTCTAATTTATTTCCTAATCACTTGGTAACAATTAGAATATTTTTCCTGGTTTTCTAAATAAAGATATTGAATTTCAAAGCTTAAAAATCTTTTAAAGACTAAAAATGAGTTTTCACTAAAATAATTCCAATAAATCAAAGAAAAATTTGAGAAATATGAACTTAAAAGGCTAAAAATGAGTTTTCACTAAAATAATTCCAATAAATCAAGGAAAAATCAAAGAAATATAAAATTTGCTCCTTCGAGTTTTTTGACATTAGAGAGATTTTCAAAAAATACAAAACTTAATTTTCACCACTTAAAATATTTTATTTTTATTAAATAACTCAGAAGTTAAAAGAATTCTAATAAATCACAAAGTATTCAAAAAATTGTGAACTTTGATCCAAAGGCTCCTCTAATCTAAGTCTACCTCCAGTAAAAATTTCAAGGGATTATAATCTACCTTGGTCAAGTTAGGAATTTTCTTTGAAAAATCCTATTTTTGCATTAAAATAATTATATAAATTAAATTAAAATCTGTAAAAATCACATTTTCTCCTCTGATGTTTTAATTGACCCATGAATGAGGTAGGATAAAAACTTCAAAGTCATTTTTTTGCATTAAAATAATTATATAAATTAAATTAAATTTTGAAAAATCACATTTTCTCCTCTGATGTCTTAAATTGCTCATGAATGAGGTAGGATAAAAATTTCAAAGTCATTCGAATTAAATTTGACAAATTATGAAACGTTAGAGCCTTAAGGGCAAATGTATAATTTTGGAAATCTTGCCTTAATTAACATTTAGGCTTAATTCAAGGAGGGGAATGGGTAACCTCTAATCTTAATCAATTTATTTGATGATTGGAACACAAAGGGGTTAATTGGTAGAAACCAATCTCACTTACTTAATTAAGATTAATAAATTTCTAAATTATTAAAATTTGGAAGTTTATCAAAATTAAATGATCTCGGTCTTAGGGGTATGACTTTTGAAGCTAATAATTAATCAATGTAATACCCCTATTTTGATTTTCAAATACAATCCAAATCATGAATCATGACCACCTAAGGCTTAACCTTTTTCAAAACTAATTAAGACACTCACCTAGGTCTTAAGGGCTTAGTGGTGACTAGGAGCTAAATCAAAATAATTAAACAAGGATTAGAGAAATAAACATAATTATATCAAACATCCTTGGAACACCACTAAGCCCAATTATCAAACAAAGATTAGAGAATTAAACATAATCAAACATCTTTGAAACACCACTAAGCCCAATTAGAATTAAAATTTGGCTAAGTGTTCAAATTATACTAACTTGCCTCTTTAAGGGTCTTCACCCACATAATATTAAATTGAATCATAAGTAATAATTACCCTATTCTTAGGGATAATTGGGATATCAATGTTCACTGAGCATTAAGGATATTTACAGGATGAACAACCCTATTCTTATGGATAATTGAGACATCAATGTTCACTGAGTAATAAGGGTATTTACAGGATGAACCATTAAGCCTTAGGGATAATTAAGACATCAATGTTCGCTGAGTAATAAGGGTATTCACAGGATGAACCATTAAGCAACATAATGTGTTTAAATGGACTCAAAAGTAATAAGGGTATCCCTATTCTTATGGATAATTGAGACATCAATGTTCACTGAGTAATAAGGGTATTTACAGGATGAACCATTAAGCCTTAGGGATAATTAAGACGCCAATGTTCACTGAGTAATAAGGGTATTTTCAGGATGAATCATTAAGCACCATAATGAGTTTAAACGGACTCAAGGCTTTTCACTAATATTTACAGGATGAACAACCCTATTCTTATGGATAATTGAGACATCAATGTTCACTGAGTAATAAGGGTATTTACAGGATGAACCATTAAGCCTTAGGGATAATTAAGACATCAATGTTCGCTGAGTAATAAGGGTATTCACAGGATGAACCATTAAGCAACATAATGTGTTTAAATGGACTCAAAAGTAATAAGGGTATTCACAGGATGAACCCCTATTCTTATGGATAATTGAGACATCAATGTTCACTGAGTAATAAGGGTATTTACAGGATGAACCATTAAGCCTTAGGGATAATTAAGACGCAGAGTTCACTGAGTAACAAGGGTATTTACAGGATGAACCATTAAGCATCATAATAAGTTTAAATGGACTCGAGGCTTTTCACCAGTTGGTGAGAGGGAGGCATGGACCTGGCCTTTCCCCTCTTAACTTGTTGGATACCTCAGAGGAATATTAAACTTAATATTCTTCGCTTAATGAAACCATCCTCAATTAAACTTCTAAGGACCCGCAAAGATATGACATAGGGTTAGGAAAATTAACAAAATTTTACATTTCCTGCTCTTCATAAACTGCCTTAACATGAATTTTAAGTTTCAGATGGTGGAACGAGAAGACTCGCCAAGTACAATTTTACAGTTTTCAGCGTTGTCTTTCTTAGACTTTCATACTGTACTTTTATACCTGTAAATTTGCATGCTAAACAATAATGAAACCCTGCATGAAATCTAAAACTATCAGGATAGCCACATAACCATAACCATAACCATAACCAAAACTAAAATTAAAAATCAACCAAGATAAAATTCACCGCCACATTCAAAATATAAAACAACTAAAAATTTAATCACAAACATCACACAAAACAACAAATTTAACTAAATTAAGATGTCTCCATTGGATCATTGAGAATTCCTTGAAGGAGGTAACCTACGGTTGCTAAGGAGGCTTCTTATGGTTTAAATGAAATAATGGAACTCATTAAGTTAGGTTTAGTAAGTTCATTTGGACTAAGTGAATCCAATAGAAAATAATGATGCCGAAATAAGGGAACCGTAGGATCCTAACCGGTGTCACTCTAATAAACTTTAATATGCCCTCCTAAAATTTAAAGAACTTCAACTATAGGGCCACCTGATTTGATATTATAACTGGACACACTAGATCACTCAAACTTGTCGCGACAAGGAGCTTGGAGCTAGCATGGTGGGCAGCATGGCCATCTTCAACAACAAAACATATCTTCCCCAACTAAACCAATCTTCCTTCCTTAGACTTAAACAACAAAGTCATAGGACTTCAAGGTTGTTTGCTTATGCAACGTAAATCCTCACCTTATCTTTATAAAGCCATAAGACTTCGAGGTTGCTTGCTTATGCAACGTAAATCCTCACCTTATCTTTAGGCTAAATACATAGGACTTCGAGGTTGCTTGCTTATGCAACGTAAATCCTCACCTTATCTTTAGGCTTTTGTGTAGCCCTGCTATACAATATAAGCCCTAACTCATCTTAGGATTCCGAGGTTATCATTTGTCACGACCTAAATCCTCACATCTTTCAGGCTATTTGGGACTTTGAGGTTGCTTGCTTATGCAACGTAAATCCTCACCTTATCTTTAGGCCTTTGTATCCTGCTATATAATATAAGCCCTAACTCGTCTTAGGATTCTGAAGTTGTCGTTTGTCACGACCTAGTGTTATACAATATAAGCCCTAACTCGTCTTAGGATTCCGAGGTTGTCGTTTGTAACGACCTAACCTCGAGGTTGCTTTCTTATGCAACGTAAATCCTCACCTTATCTTTAGGCCTTTGCATAGCCCTTTTTTCTTGCTTATGCAACGTAAATCCTCACCTTATCTTTAGGCCTTTGCATAGCCCTGCTATTCTCATGCAACGTAAATCCTCACCTTATCTTTAGGCCTTTGCATAGCCCTGCTATACAATATAACCCTAACTCGTCTTAGGGTTCCGAGGTTATCGTTTGTCATGATCTAAATCCTCACATCTTTCAGGCTATTTGTGTGATCATTTCACACTAATGTAAGCCCTAACTAATGAAATTGGCAGGATAAAACACTCAAATATTTCTCCTTAAAACTGAAGACAAACATTAGGATAGCTTGGGAAGTGAACGAGGTTCTCCTCTGGATCCATGACATCCCCTAGTTTTTCTTCCTTTGGATTCTACAATAGAATGTTCAAAATTTGAACCATTCCCTTTTCACACCTCTACATTTGATTTCGTTGAAGAGTCCTACCCTTTGAAATTCCTTNTTTAAGTCAAACATTAGGATAGCTTGGGAAGTCACCGAGGTTCGCCTCTGGATACCTGACATCCCCTAGTTTTTCCTCATTTGGATTCTACATTAAAATGTTCCAAATTTGAACCAATCTCCTTTCACACGTCTACGTCTGATCTCATTGAAAAGTCTTATCCTTTAAAAATTCTTTGAAGACAATATTTCCTAATTTTTATTGAGAGTCTTCTTAAATGACTTTGGTCATTTAAGATGTAATTAACTATAGGGGCTTGCCCTTATAGGAAGCATGTCCGAACCCAGCTTAATATAAATCCTATTTAATCCTTTATATTAAATAGGGGAATTTGTCGGCAAATAAAATGATTTTACAGACCAAACGGACGTCACTTTCCTTAGTTTATTTGATCGAGCTTCATCCTCAAGTCTTGTGTTTATTCTTCGGGATAGATACAGGATTTCAGGTACAGTGCTCTTTCATTTTAAACTATGAAAAATATGATCAATTTGATTTCATACTTCAATGTCCTTCCGAAGCGGGCAACGGGATTTCAATTTCGGCGATCGACAGCTTCTTACGGGCAACTCCCCACGAACTTAATTGGGGACAAGCTTTTCTCTCCATTCAAATCAAGAAATATTATTTTCACACATCGATAATGTGTCCTTGTCCCGCTTGGACCAAATTACCCTTCTTTCGTTGACATACTTTACGCATTTCTGTCTTGGGAAGGTATGGTCAACTCTTTGGACTTCAGGACAAGTTGTTCAACCATCTTTGAACAGAGGGGGCCATTAAGGACTTTTTAATTTTTTTTACATGGGGTCGGATCCCCAATAGGTGTGTCGGTGGACTAATTCCACCTGGGCATTTTCAGTCACTAATTGGGTCCCGCACTGGGTCCTAAATTTTTTCACGTCTCCCTTCCAAATTTGATTTGCTATTCCGCAAATAAAACCAAATGGTGTTGTGTTCTGCGCACTATGAAATTTTCTTATATTAATTAAATTTTACACCTTATTAAACAAAGATGTTAAAAATACCCATAAATTAAGACCCGCCTGGTCTACAGATCAACCTCTATTTTCAGTGCTTGCACTAAAGATTACAAGGTTTTTGGCCATATAGCTAACCCTATAACTCTCTATTTTAAAGCCCGCTGCAATGGTCTACCCAACACTGACCTTTTCCTACAACCTGCCAACGGACCACAACACCCGTAACGTCGCTCCCACCATCAAGTGCGGAGCTGGATTTGAAGATCTTGAGGTTATCCTCGGAAAGCCCCATTCGTGCTAATGAAGATCGCTGTTATGGAAATGCAAGAATCATCTGCTGAATTCAACCTGATATGCCTTCAAGACTTCCCTGCCTGCAAGAAGGCTAAAGCTACTGCCGTCACGACACCCACCAAACCTGCTAGCCTCGCTGCTACTAAGAGGAATAAAGTGATGATTGTTGAAGATCCGACTGAGGGATTAACTTTTCCACCACACATGTTTGGAATCGGGTTAAGCTCAAGGACTGTACCACTGACCCGAACTCAAAGGCGGAACCGCAATAGAAGAGTTCGGAGGGCCATGAAAGCACAGGCTCTTGAGGAGACACCCGTTGAGGAGGAACCTCATCAAGATGAAGAAGTGCTACCAAAAATTTATCCACTCCTACGAGGGAGTAGATTCCATCCTCTGAAAAATACTGATGGATATGAGAGTATCCGGAGGATCGCTGCCGCATTACCATCACTTCATGGACACGGTGAGGAGGAAAAGAAGTTCACTCCTATCACTCGAGTTAGCATAATTTTCAGAAGGCTTTCTACCAAAGAAGGATGTTCGGTTAGAAAGTTACTTAAACAAGTGGAAGATGCAGTTTCTCCTGGCATGAAGAATGAAATTTTGTAGCGCGTCAATCCGCCAGACGATCCCGTAAGACAAGTAGAGCGCTGCCCACCCGCATTCTTGTTTGGCTCCGCTTAGGGAACAAAGTTGATACCGCAGTGATTACAACTGATCATACTACCACCAAGACCACAGGTCGTCGACCGGTTAAGTTGAGAATGGGTCCGAAGATCTTACCCATCATTCCTACAGTCCTAGAGATGAAGACAAAGTGATTACCTGACAATGTAGCTGGTCTACACCACGGGGAGCATACCTTCGCTCGTCATACCGATGTTTCTACTAAGATGCCCCGTCCTGAGACATCATCGTCAAAAAGAATAGGATATGGGTACCCAAGGTCACTGCACCGATACAGTTCAGTGAGCCTGCAGGACAGGAAGTAAACCCAATGCTTGAAATATCTGACATCGTCGCGACAATAGCCAGCAAGATGGAGGAACAAGTAGAGCATATCCACGAAGGTCCTCCAGATCTTAAAGAAATCAATGAATCAATAATTGAGGAGAAAGTTGAGAAACTCAGAATTGAGATTTCCGAGTTAGCTTGAGAGCACGGAGTTTCCGTGAATAGTGACAATGAAGATTTTGATTATAATAATTACTCGGCAAAGGATTTCATCAATGTCTATGTAATCAAAACCAGAGCTACCACATCAACGTGTGAGGCTCAACCTCACACCGAAGAGAATGCCGTAGATGAGCTGCGTAGGGTTATCCTCCTACAGGAATGACCAAGTCAGTCTGCTGGAGAAAAGAATAGAAGAGATGACTACAGCTTTCACCGCCATGGCCACCATTCAGGGGCAATCACAAGCACCAAGATTGCCTTCTCCAGAGATTAATCAGCTAGAAATCATACACATCACAGATGAAAGAAGAGAGACTACTTCAGCAGACAAAGATGAACAACCAAAGAAAGATTCTTTATCAAGTGCAATGCCAGAAAAAGAAGTCAAGCAAATGGTTGAACAAGTGCGGGATGCCTTAGTCCAATCCAAGGGCGGTGCATCAATTTTGAAGGGTAGACCTTACCCGGAGGAGTTTGATGTCGTCCCTTTCCCCAAGGGTTTTGTGGCCCTAAACTTCAAGATATTTGATGGGACTGGAAATCCTAGACAACACATAGCACATTTCCGAGCCAGTTGTGGCAACATAAAAAATAATGAGGCTCTACTCTGCCAGCAGTTCGTAAGCAGCTTGTCAGGAATTGCTTTTGATTGGTCTGCTGACTTGCTCAACGGGTCAGTTAAAACATTTTCTGAGTTGGAACAGTTTTTTGTGAAAAGATTTGACGGGGCGCAACATCATGTGTTTATTGGAGAGCTCCTGATGGAGAAGCAAAAGCTCAGCAAAACTTTGGCAGACTATCTTTTGAGGTGGAGAAACCTTAGCATGAAATTTGAACCTCAACTACAGGAACATCAAGCCATTGAGATTCTACTCAAGAGCATTCATGAGTCAGTAGCTTTCATGTTTAAAGGACTCACCATCAAATCCTTCGAGAAGCTACTCGGTAAAGGCAGCAGTCTTTAAGAAGAAATGAAGCACATGGAACCACATGAAAAGGCTATGGTGACCAGAGTGTTCGAAAAGAAATCAGGAGTAGTCGCAACTGTCAACAAAGGAAAGTAGCCAAAAAAGATATATGCAGAAGAACATCACCAGTCTTCGTCATAGTACTTTAAAAAATAGAGCAGTCAATCCAACCAACGACTGCCTCAAAAGGAATCACCTCGAACAACGAGTAAAAGAATATCCCTATTAGAGTGACAGAAAGTTGTGTATTCTTTCAAGGACGAAGCCATACCTAAAATATTCAAAACCCTGATGAAGAAACCAGAATTCAAACTACCTGATCCAAAGAAACCTGAAGAGGTGGATAAAAAGAATGAACCAAATTATTGTCGATACCACCGGTTGCTTGGGACACTATAGACAAATATTTCATCTTTAAAGTCTGGCTCGAGAAGAACCTTAAGGAAGAGAATATAACAATCCCGAAGGAGTATTTGAGAGAACCTAGAAAAGGTTCCAAAAACATGATTTCAGCTGAGTCAATCTTCTCAATTGATCCATATGTCGGAGTATATGGATGGAGTACAACATGGGATGAACTCAAGAGGGTCCTTAATCGAATACAGGATTCATCAAAACAAGCTTCTACAAATACCAAAGAATAATGGAAGGAGGTCTGGAGCAGATTGTCCAAGAAGATACTGAACAAGATACAGTCTGCATCAAAACAAGCCTCAATTCAGAGTCCGTAACATACCAAGCCCGAGAAGAAGATTTCACCAGGAGATCCGTCATTATCAAGAACAAAGAATTAAAAGAAGAAAAGCATCACTACAAAGATTGATAACACGGGGGGTAGGATAGGGGCTGCCTCTACTAGATTGGTTGTCTCAGATTTTGGGAAGAAAATCCTCGAGCCCTCGACTTTGTATGATTATCTTTTTGTCCCTTTGGGGCATTATGAATATAATGATTGTAATTTTGGTAACGTTTTAACAGTTTCTGGTGATAACGTAACTGATTATGACTGATCTAGCTGCAATCTCGATCCCCAAAATGATCCTCAAATTGTACTTAAATCTGATGAACTCGTTGTCAAGTCCAAAGAAGACATCAATAATACCGCTTACGACAGCACCGATAACGAAGAGCAAACTCTCGAGCATCATGGTACACTGCTTGTCATCAACTTAGATCTTTCCGATGAAGAGGAAAAGAGACTGGAAGATTCAACAATGATATCTCAAGAAGAAGAAATCACAGAAGTTAACTTAAGGATCGGAAAAATGTTACCACCAAGAATAACTCCAACATATAAAGGAAAACATATAATGACTCAAGAAGAGATACCCCCACCTCCACCAGTGGAAGAACCACATGATCAAGATAAAATTAGAGGATCATACAAAGCAAACTACAACATGCTAGCTCATCTTAGAAAGTTGCCTACCCAACTAAGCATCTACGATGCTCTGATCCTGTCAAAGGAGATGAGAGAATCTCTGGTTACAACTTTGCTTGACATAGAAATTTGCTTAGCTCAGTTGGCTAGCACATCCTCAGATGAAGTTTGCTTGTTGAGAGAACAGTCAGGGGTAACCTTTACAAATGAATATTTGCTACTCAATATCGCCGACCACAATCGTCTGCTCTTCATCTACATCAACATTGGCAGATTTGTGTTATCTAGAGTTTTAGTGGATCCTGGAGCATCTCTTAACTTGATGAGCCTACGGACATTAGCCTATTTGGATATTGAAGATCAAGAGCTTACGGCCGATAAGATGATGTTAAGAGGATTCAACCAAAAGGGAGAAAGAGCCCNTCATACAAAGCAAACTACAACATGCTAGCTCATCTTAGAAAGTTGCCTACCCAACTAAGCATCTACGATGCTCTGATCCTGTCAAAGGAGATGAGAGAATCTCTGGTTACAACTTTGCTTGACATAGAAATTTGCTTAGCTCAGTTGGCTAGCACATCCTCAGATGAAGTTTGCTTGTTGAGAGAACAGTCAGGGGTAACCTTCACAAATGAATATTTGCTACTCAATATCGCCGACCACAATCGTCTGCTCTTCATCTACATCAACATTGGCAGATTTGTGTTATCTAGAGTTTTAGTGGATCCTGGAGCATCTCTTAACTTGATGAGCCTACGGACATTAGCCTATTTGGATATTGAAGATCAAGAGCTTACGGCCGATAAGATGATGTTAAGAGGATTCAACCAAAAGGGAGAAAGAGCCCTTGGATCAATTACAATACTTATGAAGGTTGGAGAACTCGTAACAACCGCTAAATTTCATATCATCGACGCCGAGACCTCTTTTAACGCTCTATTGGGTCGACCATGGATTCATGAGCACAATATGATTCCATCATCCCTACACCAGTGCATCAAATACCACAAAGATGGTCAGTAAAATTGCATCAAGGGAGACATACAACCATTTTCAGTGCATGAAATTGGTATCCATGAAGATGCTGCCAACTACGCGCCTCCAAAGAAGACTGTCTTCTCGCACGAGATTCTGACAAACAAAGATGAAGATTCTGAAGAATCACAAAAAGGAGGCCATACAACTTCGCTTCAACAACCTTCTACCACTCCTTTACAATGAGTTGGTGGAGGTTCTTCTAGTTTACGCACCCGAGGTCGAGGCCGAAGACACGGACAAGGAAAGATCAATTTAATTGTTGAACGGACTAGGCCAACCATCAACATTGGTGATGAAGACAATTTTGAAGATAAAATAATGACGACAAAGCAAAAAAGACCTCAGTATGAGATATCCCTAGAAGATACAGAAAAGAATGAATATGAAATAATGTATGATCGAATAAACCACTATGCGAATACTATAACCCTTACTCTGATTCTCCCGCAAAAGGTCGAGAGTTTAGAGGTCAAGGAAGCCCGTAGTGTTGGTTCAAAGCCGATAAAATTTTACCGTGCTTCTACCTCTACTGAGCTTGAGAAAAATGTAAATTTGGATGTTGATTCTAATGAATTAATGGAATTGCCTTTTGGATACTTCTCGCCTCGTGTTCAAAAGTTAATTCAACAGGGACACTTACCAAAATAAATGCCAAAAGATAAATTTCAACTTTTTTGAAAATCTATGGAATGCTAAAAGTCAAACTCCCAATTCTAAAAGAAGGTCTCGAATTTGGTACAGTTGGACCAGTCGATGATTCTAAATTTTGCATTGTTGTTACTAGTGAGTCAAAAGTAGATTGCCTCGATGTAGAGGATGACTCTACTGATCAACCAATAGAAGTTGCTCCCCCAAAGTTTGTGGAAGAAATTAAATCTAATGTTGATGAATTGAAAGAGATTAACCTCAGAACTGAAGAATGACCCCGACCTATATTTATAAGTTCTCTACTTGAGGACGAAGAATCTGCAGAACTGGTCAAACTAATAACAGGATTCAAAGATTGCTTCGCATGGAGCTACGATGAAATGTTAGGACTGCAAGCAAAGGTTGCAGTCCATAAACTTGAGATAGACAAGAATATCCCAGTAAAATAAGCTCCAAGGAGAATGCGCCTTGAAATAGAACAACAAGTCATCGCCGAGGTAAAGAAACTGATAGACGCCAACTTTATTAAAGAAGTGCAATACGCCACGTGGTTAGCCAATATTGTACCTGTTAAGAAGAAAAATGGACAGATCCGTGTTTGTGTCGACTTCAGAGATTTGAATAAAGCATGTCCAAAAGATGAATTCTCACTGTCAATATCATAAATGATGGTGGATATCGCTTCAACACATGAGATTTTCTCCTTCATGGATGGATCATCGGGATACAACCAAATCAAGATGGCTCCCGAGGATGCAGTACTTACAGCTTTCAGAACACCAATTGGAATTTTCTACTACAGAGTGATACCGTTCGGCCTAAAGAAAGCCGGAGCAACATATCAGCGTACAATGACAAATATTTTTGACGACCTCATTCACAACCAAGTAGAATGCTACGTGGATGATTTGGTCATCAAAAGTAAACAGGAAAATAGACCATTTATACAATTTGAGGATCGTGTTTGAACGGTTACGACGATATGACCTTAAAATGAATCCCTTAAAGTGCACCTTCGGCGTCACCTTCGAGAAATTTTAAGGATTCTTTGTCCGTCATCGGGGAATCAAGATCAACCCAGATAAGGTTAAAGCTATCTTGAAAATGCCTCCCCCTAAAACCTTGAAAGAGCTAAGTTCCTTCCAAGGGAAGTTGGCATATTTGAGATGCTTTATTTCTAATCTCTCAAGTAGGTGTCAGTCTTTCTCGGCATTAATTAAAAAGGACGCCAAATTTATTTGGGAAGAGAAATGTCAGCGGGCCTTTGAGGACGTTAAATAATATTCAATGACACCCACTGTTTTGCAGCCCCTATCTCAGGGAAACCTCTTATACTTTATACCGTGGCCTTAGATGACTCTCTTGGAGCCCTCTTAGCTCAAGTCAATGATGAGGGTAAAGAAAATGCACTATACTATTTGAGTCATCGTCTAATACCGACGGAGATAAGGTATCCACCTAATGAGAAGCATTGTCTGGCGTTGATTTTCGTCGCTCAAAAGCTTAGACATTACATGCTTTCTCATAAGATTACCCTAATCTCGAAAGTTAATCCATTGCAATATCTGACAACCCGACCAACACTCTCCAAATGTTTAGCAAGATGGTCAATGATCTTATTGCAATTTGATATAACTTTTGTTTCCCTTCAAGGGACAGATACTAGCAGATTTTCTCACTGCACACCCACTGCCAGCTAGGTCCTTTCTCAACGACGAGTTACCAGACGAGCAAATACTATAAATGGAATTTTCTAGTGCGCAGCACTAGGAAATGTACTTCGATGGAGCTTCATCGGCCAGGAAAGACAAAGGATCAGACACAATTATACCAGGCAAAGAAGGGATCGGTTTGATCTTTATTCCACTAGATAAGGGTATGTTGAGGTTCTCATAACACCTGACAGAGCCGTGCACCAACAATGAAGCATAATATGAAGCTTTAATCACCGGTTTGGAATTGGCAATCTCAATGGATATAACAAACATTGTCATTTATGGTGACTCTCAACTTGTGGCATTGGCAATTTCAATGGATATAACGAACATTGCCATTTATGGTGACTCTCAACTTGTCATCCAGGTCGCCGGACAATACAAAAATCTGAAACCAAGATTAGCAGAATACCATTAGTACAAGATGAAACTCCTAGAGCAGACTCCTAAGGCAACTTTCTACCGGATTCCTCGAGGAGATAATGCCCATCTAGAGCAGACTCCTAAGGCAACTTTCTACCGGATTCCTCGAGGAGATAATGCCCATGTCGATGCTCTAACAAAACTCGCTAAGGAAATGGCGTGTCCCCTAGAGGATTCCATCAAAGTTACGGTGCAAGGAAGACAAGTCTTGTCTCAAAATGACTTAGAAACTCTACTCAAGCTTGGAAAAGAAGAAATAATAAATATATAGCTGCGGACATCAACGAAGATTGACGCAAGCCATTAATAGAATATTTTCACACTGGAAAGTTGCCAGATGACAAGTTTGAGAAGCACCACATCATAAGGAGGGCCATTTCTTACGTCCTGGTGGGAAATGTTCCCTACAGAAGATCATTCGACCAAATGTGGCTACGGTGTTTGAGCAGAGCCGAAGCACAGAATATTGTCAAAGAGGTACATGCCGGATTGTGTGGCGCTCACCAATCTGAGCCAAAAATGAAAATGAAGAACAAAAGACTTGGGTAATATTGGCCAGCAATGATGTCTGATTGCATGGATACAGCCAGAAGATGTCCCCAATGCCAAGTGCATGAGGTGGTCTTACACCAGCCTCCAAATGTGCTACACCCAACTGTTGCCTCATGGTCGTTCGAGTGTTGGGGCATGGACATAATAGGTTTGATAAACCCTTCATCCTCTAGAGGACACAGGTTTATACTTATTGCTATAGATTACTTCTCCAAATTGGCAAAGGCAGTACCGTTATGTGAGGCAGTACCGTTATGGATAGCTTTCAAAATCACGGAGATCAACAATTTTGTCAGAAGACATGGAATAGATTGGAGATACTCTACAATTTGATATCCCATAGTAAATGGTCTGGCTGAGGCTTTCAACAAGACACTGGTACAGATTTTTAAGAAAACACTGGATGAAAACAAAAGGGATTGGCACAACAAAAAATTAGAAGCCTTGTGGGCCTACCAGATGACTTTCAAGACCCCCACTCAGTGTACACCCTATATGCTCGTGTATGTGACCGAGGCCGTGCTACCGCTAGAAATCCAGACACCATCTCTCAGAGTCACCATTGCCAACCAACTAATAACAGAATAAAGTGCAAAACACAAACTTGAAGAACTAAAGGGTCTCAAGGGAAAACGACTAGAAGCACAACAACATTTGGAACTCTACCAGGAAAAAATGGTACAAGCCCATGAGAAATTGGTCCTCCCAAGGACATTCAAAGTTGGTGACCTCGTGCTTGTGCTCAAAAGACTTACTCTTTCACGCTGCAAAATAGGTGAGAAATTTGAGCTAACTTGGGAGGGAGCATATGTCGTTGAGAAGGTCTTTACAGGAGGAGCCTACCAGTTAGTGTACTTCCGGGGTGAAAGACCCATGTTACTGATAAATGGATGAAACTTGAAAACCTATTACGCAACCTGATGCTGCTCATTGCCGCTTGCCTCTGCTTTCTTTGAAACTTTGAAACTTTAATTATTTTAGGATTATCTATGTGGCAAACTGTCTATGATCGGGTCCAAATTTTATAATTAACCTCATTATAATGAAAATTTTAAGAAAATTTTTGAACTTCACACGTTCTCTTTTCTACTTTCAAATTTAAATACCCTACTAAATCAAACAAAACTCACACATAAATGAATAATTCTTATCACCAAAATAAACTAAAATTTACTTTAATAATTACTTTGTTTTGTTCTTGTTCATGCCAAGCTTCGGCCCACTGACGTTTTTTTTCTGTCTTCTGCAGAAAAATGTCAGGACATGGGCAGATCATTGCCTTTCAGGATGGCTGGAACCTTGCACTGAATGAAGAGATGGCGCCGCAACAAGGTGTCATATATTTCAACATGGATTTCAACAAAGTTGATATGTACTACGATGGTCCTCTAATGGACGTAGTCAGCAGTAAAGAAAAGGAGGGACTGCCTTCACTATTGAGAGTAATCACTCAAGACAATGTGTCACATAATGGTAAAAGCATGATAGTGAAACAAGATCTGATGGAGGGGCCCAGTCGTCTTCCCTCCAAGGTAGCTACCCCAACAAGGGACCTGATAGTCGGCCGTAATGAACGATTATCGAATACTTCGCTCCGCATGACGCAACATAGAAATGCAAGCCGAAAGAAGCAGAGATCCTTTCTACGACAGGAACGCAAACGCCAGAGAGACATGAACAGTTTTCTTACCCCCATTCCTGAGGGACATATTTACAGCCCAAATTTGAGAGAAACTTCTGTCAGCCTGTCCACTATAGATGAAGAGTCAAGATTTGTGACCGAATCAAATGTGCTCTCAGTTCCAGATATCTTATGCAGGAGTTGCCCAACATGTAATGTTGAGGTACCAGCCGACACATCAGTCACTGGCGCATTTGTAGATTGCCTGGATTGCAATGTTCTACATCTACAGTGTTTCAGTACATTAGAAGAATACACTTGAAGCACCAACGAGTATCAGACTCTAGACTTCATGACAAATGAACCATATGTCCCACTGAGGATGGATCAGCACGCACCACGGAGCCCAGGGTCATATATCCCACTAGAGGCTGAATCTCATATTCCAGATCGATCAATACTAGTTTGGGTTCCCACCGAGTCCCGAAGGAAGGAACACGTGTGACAACTGCCAACTTCTGGTATGGTAGAATACTACAAGATAAGCAGAGTAAATAAAAGAGAATTTCAGTTCTACGAAGAGGTTCGGGGAAAGTTCGTCAATATATTGGAAGGTCTGAAGTTGTACACCAAGGTTTTATCTAAGACTGATGAAAAGAGTATTATGGACTACACCTTCGATTTAAGAGATAGAGGTCGAGCTGGCCTTCTTGTGGAGAGGAAATACTCCGAGCCGAAGAAATGGATGAGGGGAAAGGGAAGAATCACCATCAAATGCGGCTGTTGCTACAACTTTACGAATGACAGACAGGGGAATCCGCCTGGGATCCTCATATATGACCAAGTGGATCCGTTTCCACCAATGATAAAATGGATGATCAAGAGAATGGTCAAGTGGAATTTTCTACCCGCTACTTGCATTCCCAACAGTTGCATCATTAACATTTATGAAGAAGGTGAGTGCATTCCCTCACACATTGATCATCATGATTTTGTGAGGCCCTTCTACACAGTCTCGTTCATGAGTAAAAACAATATTCTATTTGGAAAAGAAATTGATATAATCGGCCCTGGCGAATTCAGAGGAGCTGTGGAGAATCCTCTTCTAGTTGGTTCAATACTTGTTTTGAAGAGCAATGGTGCAGACATCGCCAAGCACTGCATTCTAGGAGTGCGACACCATAGGGTGTCTGTAACCTTCCGCAGAATGGACGCCAGTAAAATACCGTATGGATTCCAATAGGACCCATAATTGGAAGAGTTATTTCCATATGAGCTATGAGAAGGTTGTACCTCTAAGTACATGCAAAAGCAACTCTTATCCTGGAGCATGACTTAGAAGATCTGCATGATCAAGAGCTTAACATACCAAGTACAGAGGGTTCATTTTCTTTCTTTTAACAGCATGACATGTATCTGATTTTATTCCGTCTATGATGTACTCATAACATGAGATGATTCTCAATGTATTTCCACAGGGATTACATGATGTACCTTTTGAGGCTTTAGCCTATATCTTATTTATGGCATCCCTTTTTGGAGCAAATTAATGGAAATTTCTCTCAAATTGTGCCTTTTTGTTAGTTTCCTTTTTGTGTGATGGATGACAGCTGTGGACCATGCATTGGTTCAGAATTTCAATGAACATAAAAGGAAACAAAAAATCTTCAACAATAAATAAAACATAAATGAAAAATAATCAGCAACAAATAAACAATAAAACAAATTTCTTTTGAAAATCAACCAATTAAAATTAAAACTTTAAAAACATATTTTGAAAAATTAAATGTGATAAAAACAACAACAAAATAAAACAGACATGTTGAGTGGATTCTTTCATTTTTGGAATTTCCTACTCTTTGTGCTCGCAACACAACCCTCACTAACTCTCTGCACATCCCCGCAGAATTTCACATTATGTACAAAAACTTACAAAGCTCAACAAGTCTTCTACAAAATCAACATTTTCACATGATACACTTTTGCAAATTCAGCACCCTAAGCCCTTTATAAATATCAATCCTTGCATCTTTGAATCAATATCTAAATTCTGATTCTTATCTTTCAAAGTCGATACCTAAATTTTGACTCTCTCCCTGGAATTGATACCTACATTTCAATTCTCGCATCTTCGAATTTATACTTACATTTCAATTCTCACATTTAGAGGTCGATACCTAAATTTTGACTCTCTCCTTGGAATTGATACCTACATTTCAATTCTCGCATCTTTGAATTGATACTTACATTTCAATTCTAACATTTTGAGGTTGATACCTCAATTTCTACTCTCTCCTTGGAATTGATACCTACATTTCAATTCTCACATCTTTGAATTGATACTCACATTTCAATTCTCACATTTCGAGGTCGATACCTAAATTTTGACTCTCTCCTTGGAATTGATACCTACATTCAATTCTCTGCATCTTCGAATTGATAATTACATTTGAATTCTCACATTTCGAGATCAATACTGAAATTTGAACTCTCTCCTTAGAATTGATACCTACATTTCAATTCTTGCATCTTTGAATTGATACTTACATTTCAATTCTCACATTTTGAGGTCAATAGCTAAATTTCAACTCTCCTTGGAATTGATACCTACATTTTGGTTCTCTCATCTTCGAATATATACTTACATTTCAATTCTCACATTTCAAAGTCGATACCTAAATTTTGACTCTCTCCTTGGAATTGATACCTACATTTCAATTCTCTCATTTTCGAATTAATACTTACATTTCAATTCTCACATTTTGAGGTTGATACCTAAATTTTGACTCTCTCTCTCTTTGGCTACATTTCAATTCTCGCATCTTCGAATTGATACTTACATTTCAATTCTCACATTTTGAGGTCGATACCTAAATTTTGACTCTCTTTAGAATTGATTCCTACATTTCAATTCTCTCATCTTCGAATTGATACTTACATTTCAATTCTCACATTTCGAGGTCGATACCTAAATTTCGACTCTCCTTGGAATTGATACCTACATTTCAATTCTCTCATCTTTAAATTGATACTCACATTTCAATTCTCACATTTCAAGGTCGAAACCTAAATTTTGACTCTCTTCTTGGAATTGATACCTACATTTCAATTCTCGCATCTTCGAATTGATACTTACATTTCAATTCTCACATTTTGAGGTCGATACCTAAGTTTCAACTCTCTCCTTGGAATTGATACTTACATTTCAATTCTCTCATCATCAAATTGATACTTACATTTTAATTCTCACATTTCGAGGTTGATACGTAAATATTTGACTCTCTCCTTGGAATTGATACCTACATTTCAATTCTCTCATCTTTGAATTGATACTTACATTTCAATTCTCACATTTTGAGGTCGATACCTAAATTTTGACTCTCTCCTTGGAATTGATACCTACATTTCAATTCTCTCATCTTCGAATTGATATACCTTTCAATTCTCATTCTCACATTTCTGATTCATTACATTCGAAGTCGGTCCTTACATTCTGACACTCTCTTTTGAGAATTGATATATATTTCAATTCTCATCCTCACATTTCTAATACATTACATTTGAGGTCTGTCTTTACTTTCTGACGTACTCTTTTGAGAATTGATATACATTTCAATTCTCATTTTCATATTTCTGATTCATTACATTTGAGGTCGGTCCTTACAGTCTGACACTCTCTTTTGAGAACTGACATACTGTCGGCGTTATTTCGGGTTGGTTTGTGGGGTTGCCCGTAAGAAGCTGTTGGTCACCGGAATCGAAATCTCGTTGCCCGCTTCGGAAGGACGTTAAAGTATGAAATCAAATTGACCCCATATTTTTCATAGTTTAAAATAAAAGAGCATTGTACCTCAAATCCTGTATCTATCCTAAAGGATAAACACAAGACTTGAGGATGAGGCTCGATCAATTAAACTAAGGAAATTATGACGTCCGTTCGGTCTGCAAAACCTTTATATTTGCCGACAAGTTCCTCCATTTAATATAAATGATTAAATAGTGTTCATATTAAGCTGGGTTCAGACATGCTTCCTATAAGGGCAAGCCCCTATAGTTAATTACATCTTGGTATATTAAGCTAGGTTCAGACATGCTTCCTATAAGGGCAAGCCCCTATAGTTAATTACATCTTACATGACCAAAGCCATCTTAGAAGACTCTCGATAAAAATCAAGAAATATTATCTTCAAAGAATTTCAAGGGGTAGGACTCTTCAACGAAATCAGACATAGAGGTGTGAAAGGGGATTGGTTCAAATTTGGACGAAGGTAGGACTCTTCAACGAAATCAGACGTAGAGGTGTGAAAGGGGATTGGTTCAAATTTGGAAGGCAGGACTCTTCAACGAAATCGGACATAGAGGTGTGCAAGGGGATTGGTTCAAATTTGGAACATGGTGGGACTCTTCAACGAAATCAGATGTAGAGGTGTGAAAGGGGATTGGTTCAAATTTGGAACATTGATTGTAGAATCCAAAGAAAGAAGAACTAAAGGATGTCATGGATCCAGAGAAGAACCTCGGTGACTTCCCAAGCTATCCTAATATTTGGCTTCAGTTTTGAGGAGAAGTATTTAGGTGTTTCATCCTGCCAATTTTATTAGTTAGGACTTGCATTCGTGTGAAATGATCACACAAATAGCCTAGAATATGTGAGGATTTAGGTCGTGACAAACGACAACCTCAGAATCCTAAGACGAGTTAGGGCTTATATTATATAGCAGGGCTATACAAAGGCCTAAAGATAAGGTGAGGATTTACGTTGCATAAGCAAGCAACCTCGAAGTCCTATGGCTTTGTTGTTTAAGTCTAAGGAAGGATGATTGGTTTAGCTGGGGAAGACAAGTTTTACTGTTGACAATGGCCGTGCTGCCCACTATGCTAGCTCCAAGCTCCTTACCGCGACAAGTTTAAGTTATTTAGTGTGTCAAGTTATAATATTAGATCAGGTGGCCCTATGGTTGAAGTTCTTTAAATTTTATGAGGGCATATTAAATTTAATTAGAGCGACACCGGTTAGGATCCTNTGTTTTTGTGTGATGTTTGTGATTAAATTTTGAGTTGTTTTATATTTTGAATGTTGTGGCGGTAGTTTAATCTTTTCGATTTTAATTTTTGTTTTGCGGCTATCCTAGTAGTTTTAGTTTTCATGGAGGGTGACATCGTTGTTTAGCATGCAAGTTCGTGGTTTTGGTTATGTGGCTATCCTGATGGTTTTAATTTTCATGCAAGGTGACATCATTGTTTAGCATGCAAATTTGCAGGTATAAAAGTACAGTATGA
>JXCR01139534.1:198841-280880 GCA_002079205.1 Phalaenopsis hybrid cultivar
AACATGTAGGGAGCCGAATAATGCTCCTTTCACCAAATATATATATATATATATATATATATATTGATTATTGTGGATTATGTTTCAAAATGGATTGAGCAATCGCTTTACCTAGATTTGATGGTCGGAGTGTTTCAAAATTCTTAATTAAAAATATTTTACAAGATATGGAATGCCGAAAGTAATCCTTATCGATGGAGGATCTCACTTTAGGAGTGCAACCGTTGCACGATTGGTGGAAAAATATAATATAATGCATAAAATTGCAACTACTTATCATCCCTAGCTAGTGGTTTAGCAGAAGTATTTAATCGTGAAATTAAGAGAATTATGAAAGCAAGTGTTAATTCTAATAAAATGGATTAGCCTGTTAGATTAGATACAACATTGTGGCATACAATACTGCTTATAAGACACCTATAAGAATGTCCCCATATAGATTAATTTTTTAGAGGACTTGTCACTTGCCAGTTGAATTGGAGTCTAAAGCTTATTGGGCTATAAAAGAATTCAATTTTAATTTGAAAGAAGATGGTGAGAAAAGGTTTTTACGATTGAATGAGCTTAAGGAAATTAACAATGAATCTTAAGATAACGCAAAGATTTATAAGGAAAAGATGAAAGAATGGCGTGATTGGAAGACAATAAAAAGAGAATTTGAACCTGGACAGGAAGTTTATTATATAATACAAGAATGAAATTATTTCCTAGAAAATTGAAGTCTAAGTGGAAAGGGCCATTCGAAGATATAAAAGTCTATCCCTATGGAGTAGTTAATATTGAAGACCCCAAGACTGGAAAAATATTTAAAGTGACTGGGCACAGAATGAAATCATATTTTATTTGTCAAAGACTAGATTTTAAAGAAACTGTAATATTGGGTTACCCAAAATGAGACTAGGAATGTCGGGCTGACGACGTTAAACCAAGCGCTTTATGAGAGGCAACTCATATGAATCATTGTTTAGTTTGCTTTTGAGTTTTTTGTGTTTAAAATATTTTACGTATATTTATGTTTAGGACTTTATGAAGTCCATGTACTTGAGAGAAATATTTAGAAACATCTTCATTTGCCAAATTTTATGAAAAAAATTGAGAATTTATTGGATCAAAATCAAAATTGTGAAGTTTTTAGAACTGGCTTATGGTGCGCTAGAGTGGCGCATGATGCGCCTAATTACGGAGAGATCGAGCATGATGTGAGAGATTTGGCGCATGATGCGCGTGACGACGAAAATGACTTAAACATTTTGAAAGGAAATTTTTGGCGGTTTCTTCTCTTCATAAATCCTAAAAACTGAATCCTAAGTTAATTTTAAGGGAAAAGCCATTAAATTTTAAATACAATGGCTTCCCACTCCAAAAATACTACACGATTTAGATTTTTCAACTAGAGAAAGTTTGTCAGTTTCGATGCCTAGAAATTACATGATTGAATTCTAGTGAAGAAGAGGCTAATTAAGGAAAGGGGATTTGTGAATTGAGGATTCAACATGTCGAATACTCGAGTGGAATAGATTATTTCTTAGAGACGCTGAGAAGTGCTTTCCTAAACTATTGCCGCTGTAGTTGTCCCTGCCAGAGATGATGAGAATGTAAGTTTTTTTCATCATTTTTAAATTGTACTTCTAAGGCATGACACTTCTTTATTGCATAAAAATTACTGCTCACTATGAAGATCAATAAGGTAACTAAGGAGAGCGCTATTTTAAAATATTATATTTAAACCGGAAAACTTACTGATATTGGAGCCATAATTGTAAAATTTGTTTTGGGTTTGATTGTGAATGAATCTGCAATTGGACTTGAACATCCATCCACTATTTTCCTTTTATGCAGTCAATCACAAGTACCTTATGAAAGTTAGGAAAAGTGCTTTTTCCTTGGAAGCTGATGGATCCTGAAGTCTATTGCAGTTGTACTGTAATGGGAGATAAGAATGATATGAATGTGGTGATGGATCAAGAATTCTATAATTCATCACCTATTCAGCCCTATTATAATTCGAATGCACTTTTGAAGAGAATCAAGAAGATAGAGAAATAGGTGCAGAATTTTATGCATGTGATTGGGATGATTTTTGAAATGCTGGATCATCTAGATTGGAGATTGAAGGAACATTTTGAAAATACTGGCGTATTGAAGACGGTTTGGTACGTATGTCCAAGAAACATTCTTAGATTAGAGAGGATTCAACTGATGAGTTTCCATATCAACCCTTCAACAACTTGCATGTGTACTACCAATCGATGGGAGATATCCTGGAGGACGAGAGTGAAGAAGATGTTTGAACTTAATTTATGCATAGTGTGTTTTGTTTAGTACTGCTTGTGTTACTTTGTTAAGTTAGATTGCATTTCATTTCTATTGTTGCACTATTTATGTTTATGCTTTGTATTTTTATGTTTAGATTTCAGTGTTAGGATGTTGGCTTCCTTTAGAATAATGAATTTGATGTTTTGTTGGCTTGAAAACTGTTAGTTTGTATTAGCGCCGATTTTATATATATATGTGTGTGAGTTTTATGTTGTTTGTAAAAGTTTGATGTTATAATGATATTTGTGTATGCTTAGAAATATTCGTTTGAGTTAATTAGAGGTTGATGTAAGATGGTACGGGGCAGATTTCCATAGAAATTGAAATTTGGTGAATTTAAGCTCTAGCGCATGATGTGCCAATTTATAGAGCACTGACGCATGATGCACCAGATTTGGTGCATGATAAAGACCCAAACACGATAGATCGCCTAAAAAGCCATGAAATTGCACGAACAAGCTCAATTTTCATTGCTTGGGTCAACTCCTACCTCTAAACCTTGACTATGGCTTCTTATTAAGGATGATAGTGAAGATTTTGGAGGCTAAAAATCATAGATTTCATCTTCTCTTGGTAAGAGCTTCACTTTAACTTAGAAATTTTTTATTTTCACCATGGATTTTTCCTACATTATGGAAGATCTGAAATTTGGGATTTTTGATGAAAAAGCTTGAAGAAAACTCGTAGTGAAAAGTTTCTTACCAATAAATCTTGCTTGAGGTGTTAAATTTTTTATTTAGTAGTTTGTTGGAATTTATTTGGATTTTTGTATAATTTCCAAAGGCTCTCCGAGTTAAGAGAGGGATGACGTTTGAGGATTTTGATTCACGAAGATTAGTTAATTTGAAGGCCCAACATAGTTACAATAAACAAATGGAGACCAGAAGATTGATCCAAGAACGGGCATTTGCAAACCCGTGTGGCGAGATTGCAAGGTTGATCCTTGCCGGAAATTGGGAAAGATTCTGTTACTTCACTGTAGTAACAATTACTCCCGTGATTTGGGAGTTTTATTCCATCTTGAGGTCACTACTGATGACCACATAATGCTTAGACGTAAATAAGTTGAATTTACTGTTGATCGGATCAATAGTTTTTATGGGCTAAAAAATGTATTTTTTTATGAATATACTACATTCGTGATGACTGATTCATCACTGGATGCAGTGCTTGACTTTTTGAATGATGGAAGAGGATATTGGAAGATTAAGAATAAAAAGATAGTTAACTTCCCTGCTTCCATGTTGACTAGCCAGTCAAATGTATGGCATCACTTTATTTTTGCTAAATTATTGCTAAGAAATCATCTTGCCAATGTGACGAAAGATAGTGTTATGTTGAATTATTGCATTCATAACATGAAAGCAATAGATGTTGGTGCACTTATAGTTCATCTCGCTCAAAATTAAGCTGGTAGTTCTACAACTTGTGGTTTGGGATGCCCTTCTTTGATTTTCACCTTATGTGAACAATTTGCAGTAGAGTCCTGTAGAAATGAAGATAAATTACAAGCATAGAATCCTATTGGGAGGCATATGATTCAATGATTTGAATCATTTTTTGAATCTAGAGGTTGTAGAAGGGATAGACCCTCTACATCTGTTGCAGGGGCATCTACTTCTCGCCCTGCATCATTAGAAAACATTATGGATCAACTCATGATTCAACAATTGGACATAATTAATATTCAAGGTTATTTGGGATAAATTGGCACAAGAAATGTTTATAATGATGAATATCAACAGAGGAAAGTTCAACATGATATTGGTTTTAAAAATGCTGTGGTGAGACATCTTAGGGGAGAGCCCAACGTAGAATTTCCTCCTTGTCCCAGTTTCACTCGATATACTCATATTCAGGATGAAGATGAAGAAGAAGAAGAAGAAGAAAGTGATGATGAGGAGGAAGGAGATGAAGACCGATATTTATGAGCCTAGTGTAGCTTGTTTTTCTATTTGTTTGTTATTTGTGATTGAAATGTGATGTATTTTCATTTGAGAACTGCTGTAGTAAAAGTTTTCATGTTGTGTTGTGGATATAATTATAATAATAACTGTAGACTTTTATTTGCATTTCTAGTATTTTTTAGTTTTTTTTTTTTCAATTTTTATATTTTTAATTTTGATTCTCAACAAATTCTTTAGAATTTATTATGTTTCATTTAATTCTTTAAAGCCTGTATGTTTTTAAAGTTAGTACCTGCAGTATACTAGAGCCAAGTTACATAATCAGAAATCCTATACAGGTCAGTTTTTATTTTCATGCATTTACTGTTTTCTTTCACCTACTAAATTTTGTGCTAAACCCTTTTTAAATTACTTAAAAACCTAAGTTTGGGGGGATGAAAAATTTCTTTTGAAAAGAAATAAACTAAGTTTTATTTGTCCTTAATTAACCATATTTTTAAAATTAAATTAACATGACTTGGGGATATTAAGATTTAACTTTAAAGGACTATACTTATGTTTATAATTATTATGGTAAATTTAGGTAAAAAGATTTTAATAATGAAGGTGAATTCTAAAAGTTAGAGATATTTGGTATGATAGGATATGACTATGCTTTTCAATTTAAAGTAAAGGAAGTTGTATTTTTGTAGTATTAAGAATTTTAGAGTTTCAAGTAAGAAGAAAATAATAAGACTTTATGAAAAATCATAAACTAATATGAATTTATAAAGCGAAGAAAGGTATGGAGTTTTGACTTTAAGAAGAGGATAGTGAAGTTCAAAACTATTGAAGTATTGAAACGATCCTAAAATAAAAAGAAAAGAAAAGAAAAGAAAAAAAAGTGGGGAGAAGCTTGAGGAGATGCTTAGTAATAAAATAGCTTCACTTAATTCAACTTAAGGTGTATTTATAGCATTCTTAGTAAAGTCTTCATAAGATTCTTTTTCATATGAATATTCTAAATGTCCTTAATATGAAAAGTTGTAATTTTTATTGAAATGAAAAGAGATTCAGAAATCTTAAATTTGATTACCAAGTATTCCTAAACTTAGAATTTGAATCTAAGTTATTAAAGGTTTTTCTTAAAGTTTTTTATTCTATTAATTAAATTAAAGTATAGAAGTTGTATGTAAATCTTTATCCTAAGTCAAAAGCTTTTATGTAATAAAAGTGTCACTTGAGGACAAGTAACATTCAAGTTTGGGGGATTTTGATACACCAAAATAATATACTATTTTAAATACATATTTTATGCTTATTTTTAGTGATATTGCACTTTAAAGAAGGGTATTTTCATGTTTATGTTGCAGGTATATAATTTTTAGATAATTGGAGCAAAAATGACATAAAGAACGAAAATTGGAGCCAAAATAGTGAATTTTGGAATTCTGGTACATGATGTGTCGTTTGACAGAGGCTTAGCGCATGATGCGCCAGAGATGACTTTTTGCGGATTAAGGCAGTTCGAGATGAATTTTATGCGAATTTTCAAAGGGACACTTGTTCTACACAACTATTGGAGTAATTCAATGCATATAGACACTTTCGAAGGTTCTTTTATGAAGAGATATGTCTCTTGGATCAAATGACAAATCTTTTGAATTCAGAGGAGTTGAATTTTGGAGGGAATTTCAGAGGGAATTTTAAATTCCTTTTGAAGAGAGGCAGCCCAAAATAAAATATAGGAGATTTCAAGGAGTTGACGGGGGAAGAAAAGGACAAGAAAGTGGGGGTGGCGTGAAAGGCAAGGAGAGAAGAAGAAGAGATTTTCTTCTAGGGTTGTAAGAGGAGAGAGTAGGTGAGATATTTCTTCTTCAATACTCTTCTAAAAGTTAATTAAGTGTGCTTGTAAAGGAAGAAAGACTTGGAAAGAACTTCTAGAGATTTTCTTAAGAAGGATTATGAGATAAGTTGTGTCTTTTATTTCTTTTGTTTTGTAAAATTGTTTTTATATATTAAATCCGTGTTTTGAAGTAACCTTCTCATGAATTCTAAGTAGTTTTCTTTATCCTTCTCCCTACTTTGAGATGTATTTTTGTGAAGAATTGATTTTGCTTTTATGGTTTTAAATGTTAATAATTTGTGATGATTTGAACTGTGATCTTCATTTAATTTTCGATATGGCTAATTGAAATGTTTAAACATGTTGAGAAACATATGTTCTAAAAAGGGCTATGATTTCATTGGAAAGTATGTCAATCATGGATTTGAGTGCAAATAAATTGGCAAATATACTTTGTTGGATGTAGAGTTAGAGATCTTAAGGTGATAGATTAAAATCCTTGGTTTGGTCTAGTTGATTGGAAACTAATACAAGATTGTTACCCCTCAGGGGAGGGAGTAGTGGGAGCTCTGGAGAGGCAGCCGGTATCCTCCCAGCCTAACCACGGAATTAGGGACTAAACTTTGGATTAGTCAATTTTCTTTATAGCACTTTGGAGAAGATAAAGAATAGGATTGCTCCTATTTGGCACAAAATAGTTTTTATATATTTTTCCAAATGAATTTAATTTCTTCACAATCCATATACTCATTGTAAATGGAAAGGATGCTTTCTTAAATTTGAAACTTCAATCAACAAGAAAGATTATTCAATTTTTTGTAATTTTACTTTTGAAAGTTTAGTTTTTAGTTAGTTAACTCTATCTTTCAACTGCATTTTATGTAGTATTCACTTTAGTAGTTATTATTCAAACTTTATACTTTAATTTTAATTTTGTATTTCCAAATTATAAAATAATTTTAAGAATTTACTCATAGGTTTTTCCAACTTCCCTGTGTGATTGATATCTAGGACTCCATTAGAGCTCTTTATTAGTTGAGTGATATGTATACTTGTGTTGATTTTAAAGAAGATTTGATAGTTTAGAAAGAGTTTTAAAGATAAATTATCTTCATAAAAGGTATTTTCTTAGATTATATTACATATTTAATGTTATATCTATCATGTGTATTTTTTAATATTGAAAGATGTTTGCAAACTTTATACACTAAATCTACTCGCATCAGATGTTCAAAAGTTTTCTCATGTCACAGGCCTCCTTTCCCTTCGTCTTCCTCATTGAGCTCTTAAAATTCAAAATATTTTCACAAAAATTCACTATAAAGATAAAGTAAATTCCTAAAATCAAAATCATAGCTAAGAAACTTCACACCAAGGATTCTTCACTAGATTTCTCTAAAATGTCCAATTTTCAGTTTTCACATAATCTAAGAGAAACTCAAGGTGAAAATAAAACATTTCTAGGTTAAAGTGAAGCTCTTACCAAGAGAAGATGAAATCAAAAAATTTCAATCCCTAAAATTTCCTCAAATCCAAGTATTTGGAAGCCCTAAGATGTTATTTAGCCTTAATCGCAAGGTAAAAGATGAATCAAAGCATTAAAAATTGCATCACTGTTCATTTTTTAGGTTTCTTATGACTCAACCGATTTGGCACCTAGGCACCTGTATTGATGTCTAGGCGCCAACTTTCAAAATTTCAGTTTTCAATTTTTTTTTTGTAAAAATCATTGTATACCAAAATACTCAATCTTCTAATAAGCTTAAATTCACTTTAATTTTCATAATTAAGTAATTTACGAACATTAAATTTTCACAAATAACAAATAACTTCACATTTTTAAATTTAAATGCAAATAATTACAAACATGTATTTTGACATCATACCATAAAACTCAGTGTCGAAACCACACCAACAACATTAAATACTAATAACAAACATAATAATTATGATATCAAAAACTAAGGAATCCAATATAACAAAACCCAAATAAGCTCTTATAAACCAAAATTCCAAATTTCAGAGTTTCTACACATCTTCATCTTTAATACTATCGTCTTCTCTAATATCTTTGATGGATTGGTGATGCACAAATAAGTTATAGAAAGGTCGGTGAGGAATTTCAGTAGTAGAGTCTTCTTCAATCCACACATTTTTCTTATACATTCGCACCATAGTCTCTTCTATAGATCCAGTGTGAATAAATTCCTATTTAATTCTCCAATCCAGATGGTGGAACTGATCAGAAATGCTGTTAATCTCATTAATAATAGTAATCATCTCATTCTCCAGCTTCTTAATCTTTTTCAAAATAACAAATGAACTATCCAAAAATCTGGGTCGGAAAGGTGATGAATTTTGAGATGATTGATACATAAGAACATTTTTATCATCCACTTTTCCATTTTATAAGTAATAATAGTTTAGTATTGGGTCCATGGGCTTCCAAGGAAGAAGCACCTTTTCCAATTTCTATTTGAAATTTGTGATTGGCTATAAAGCTAAAATATTGTTGATAGATATCTAAGACCATTAGTAGATCTATTTAAAATCAAAGCAAGAGTAGGTTTTTCTATTATAACACCCATATCTATAGGTTTTCCAGTTTAAATACAGAAGTTCAATATAGCACATTCCTTCGTCACTTTACTAATTTTTTTATTAGGGAGCACTTTTGTTGAAATAAATAATGCTAAGGCTTTGACGCAGAATTCAACAACAAAGAAGGAAAACTTACATTATTGTTATCTCTTATCTCCCATGTTTTATCTTCATCTATCAAGAATCTAGAACTTCAATCATATTGTCTCTTATAGGGGCAAAGTCGACATAATTCCAAAATGGAACATTCTTGATCAAGAGAAAATCATTATATCTTGAAGGAGTAAAAGGTACCCACCTGCCTCGAA
Organism: Phalaenopsis hybrid cultivar; assembly: GCA_002079205.1. Lineage (NCBI taxonomy): Eukaryota > Viridiplantae > Streptophyta > Magnoliopsida > Asparagales > Orchidaceae > Phalaenopsis > Phalaenopsis hybrid cultivar. The sequence goes on from JXCR01139534.1 coordinate 207,799, forward strand.
TATAAACAACTCCTTGATCTCTACCATAAAGATTTGCATAAAATTCCTTCTCAACACGAATTACTACGGTTGTAGTTGTGTAGCATTGCACTTCCCATTGCCTTTGCTCTATGATTTCTTCCACAATAATACAACGTGTACAGAATCCTCAATTCACGAAACCTCTTTCCTTGATCAACCATTTCTTCATATGGACCTTCTCATGCATCCTTTGCACATCAAAACTAATGAACGTTCTGCAGTTGAAAATCCCATATTAGGATGTTTTCTTGGAGTTGGAGGCCATAAGAACAAGAATAGTGAGTCCTCTCCCTCTCTACCAATTTAATGTAACCCCAAATGGCTGGTTTTAGGAGTTATATACAAAAAAATTATGCCAAAAACTGTCAATCGAATGTTCTAGGATGGTTTTTCCACGTGCAGCTCCTAAGCGCAAGATTCTGGCGCATAGGCACCAGGATTTTGGAAAGTGGCGCTTAGACACTAGAATTAAGTGCCTAGGCACCACTGCTCCATGAAACAGGAGCTTAGGCACCATTTTAGCTCCTAGGCATCAATGAACTTTTTTGCACCACTTCGCCAAAGGTCCAAAATAACTCTCATTGTATCCATAAAATTGAATAGTTAAAATGTTTTTAAGCAATTTCTTAACATGTAAGTTTACAAAGAACATAGAATTTAATCGCAAGATCTTATAATTTTTATAAACAAATTGAAAACAATTAAATAAATAACTATGGGTTGCTTCCCACAAAGTGCTTGGTTTAACGTTGTTAGCCCGATGTTCTCAGTTTTTCTCTGGGTGACCCAATATTAAAAACTTTTTAAGAATTGGTCCGTGTCCATAAAAATAACCTATGTTTTATTAACTTTAAATATTTTTCTAGTTTTTGGATCATCAATATCCACAACTCTATATGGGTAGACTTTTTTTATGTTAAATGACTCTAGTCACCTGGACTTAAGTTTTCTGGGAAATAATTTCAATCTTGTGTTATGCAACAAAACTTCTTGTCCAGCTTTAAATTCCTTTTTTATTATCTTTGCTTCATGCCAATTTTTCATATTTTTTATAAATGTTAGCATTTTCATAAGATTCATTTCTATTTTCTTTGAGCTCATTCAGTTGCAATATTATCTTCCACCAGCATCTTTTAAATTTAAATTAAATTATTTAATGGTCGAATAAGCTTTATGCTTCAATATTACTGATAAGTGACAAGTTCTTCCAAAAATAAGTCTCAAGACATTTCTGTAGATGTTTTATAAGTTGTTCTGTAAGCTCATAATGCAGTATCTAATCTAGCAGACCAATCCATTTTGTTAGGACTTAAAATTTTTTTGAGTTCTTTTATTTCACAGTAAGATAATTCTACTGAGCCACTAGTCTGACGATGATAAGCAGTGGAGATCCTATGTTCTATATCATATTTTCCAATAAATTTTTCATTTTTTTTATTCTTAAAATGAGATATCCCATTTGTAATGATTACTCTACACATTCAATACCTCATAAAAATATTTTTCATAAAAAATTTTGAAACACTCCGAGCAACGCATTAAGGTAAAGCAACTACTTTGATCCCTTTGAAAATATAGTCTACTGCAATTAATATATATAAGTTTTTTAAAGAGGTTAAGAATTGCTCAATAAAATCAATCCCCAAACATAAAAAAATTTCAAATTTCAATGTAAAAGTTTTGGGTATTTCATTTTTTTTGAAAGATTTCCTACTCATTGACATCGATCACATGTTTTTATATATGTATTAACATCATTAAATAGACTAGGCCACTAAAATCCATATTATAAAGATTTTTATGTTATTTTACCAATTCTAAAATGTCCCTCAAATTCAAAATCATGACAATATTGAATAAATATTTTAGTTTTTCATATAGTACACATCTTCGAATAACCTGATCGTTACAATTCTTTAATAATTATGGGCATACCAAAAGTAAAATTTTACACCGTGAATAAATTTTTTCTATTGTTGCGTTGTCGATCCATATGGTAAAAGATCAATGACAATATAGTTCACTATGGCTGCAAACAATGGTACATGCCATTCATTAATAGTGTATAGATCTTCATTATGAAAATTTTTGTTAATTTCATTTTCATAATCAAATTAATTTTTCTCTTCTGGTCTAGAAAAATGATCCAATATTTTATTATCAAATCCCTTCCTATCTACTACCATAAAATCAGATTGTTACATCAGAATGATCTATCTAATTAATCTTGGTTTTGCATCCTTCTTTTGCATCAAATTTCTTGTAATAGAGTGATCAATATGCATAATACATTTAGCTCCAATGAGATATGATCTAAAATTTTCAAAAGCATAGATAATTGCTAATAATTCTTTCTCAGTAGTGGTATAATTAATTTAAGCTTCATTCAGAGCTCTACTTGTGTAATATATAATTTTAAATATTTGTTCATATCTTTGCCTTAATACAACCCCAACTTCAAAATCACTAGCATTACACATTAGCTCAAATGGTTCCTCTCAATCAACTGAAACTATAATAAGAGTAGTGATTAAGTTTTCTTTTAACAATTCAAAGGCACTAATGCATTTTTGGTTGAAATAAAATTTTGCATCTTCTTCTAATAATTGGCATAGATGATTAGTAATTTTTGAAAAATCATTAATATCTCACTTGTAGAAACTAGCATATCCTAAAAAACATTTAACCCTTCTCGCTGTAGTTGGAGGAGGTGGTTTAGCTATAACTTGAATTTTTGTCGGATCTACTTCCATACCATTCTTAGAATATTTATGTCCAAGTACAATTCCTCCTACAATCATAAATTGACATTTGTCCCAATTTAATACTAAATTTATCTATTCACATCATTTTATAAATTTTTCTAAATGATTTAAATAAGATTCAATTGAAGTTTCAAACACTGAAAAATCATCCATAAAAAAACATTTATTCCTTTTTCAATTAAATCGCAAAATATTGACATCATACATCTTTAAAATGTTGTTGGTGCATTACATAAGCTAAAGGGCATTTGTCTAAAAGCATAGGTACCATAAGGACTAGTAAATTTCTTTTTTTCTTGATCCTCAGAAGCAATAAACATTTGATGATAACCAATATATCCATCTAAAAAGAAAAAAAAATATTTGTGCCCAGTTAGTCTATCCAACATTTGGTCGAGAAAAGGTAAAGGAAAGTGATCTTTTTTAGTGGTGGAATTTATTTTTCTATAGTCAATACAAATTCACCAACCAGTGACTTGTCGTGTAAGTACCTTTTCTTTGGAATGTAGTGAATTGGACTTACACAAACACTGTCTGAGATATGATATATAATTCCAGCATCTAACAAATTTAAAATTTATTTCTTAACCACTTCTTTCATTATAAGGTTTAATCTCCTTTGAAGATCAATTTCTAGTTCATGATGTTCTTCTAATAAAATTTTGTGCATACAAATCAAAGGACTGATTCCTTTCTTATCAGCTAATCTCCATCCATAGGCTTTCTTAAATTTTCTTAAAATCGCAAATAATTTATGTTCATGTATATCAGTTAACTCTAAGGATACTATAATATGGATTGTAGGTAAATCTCCAAAAAAAATAATTTTAAATTTGCAAGGAGTACTTTTATATCGAGTTCAGAAAAAAGTTTCAATTTAAGGAAAAAGATTTTTACTATATTCTATAGTGTCTAACAATTCAAATCTTTCTTAAACATAATATAAATCTTCATTAGATATTTCAAGGCTTATCTTGCATTTTATCCTCAACATCATGTTTTAAATCTTCTTGTTCCATTTTCTCTTCAAAATTTTTTGTAAAATGATCGTTGCTCAAATAATCATAAATTCCATGATTTTTATATATTAAATGTAACTTCTTGATCATTGATTTTAATGGTTAACTTACCTTTTTAAACATCTATCAAAGCTCTTTCAATTGCAAGAAAAGATCTCCCTAAAATGATTGGAATTTATTTATCTTCCTCTATATTTAACTATCAGTCACCAAAATGGATATCTGGATGCCCAGTTTTAAAAGAAGTTTAATTTAATTTATATATATAATTTGAAAAAAGTAATATTTTTATTTTTGAAAATACGAGACTCCACTAATCTCATATCCTCAATAGTTTAAATAAATGATCCTCACACTGCAAGAAATGCATCAATCTGAAAGGGTAGACACAGTACTCATTGGTGAGGCTCAACTAAATAAACTAAAGACTATGACAACCGTTTAAGTCTGTGAAAATTTTTTTTTATGTTAACCGATAAGCTCACTTATTTAATACAAAAAATTAAATAGGGTTTATATTAACCTGGCTTCTTAAAAGTTTCATATAAGGGCAATCCCCTTTAGTTAATTACATCTTAGAAAACTGATGTCACCTAAGAAAAATCTTGATTAAAACAAGGGAATATTGTCTTCAAGGAGTTCAAGGTGTTTAAGGTGATAGGACTTTTCAAAAGATCGGACAAAGAGGTGTGAAAGGGGATTGGCTCAAATTTGGAAGATTTTTTATGGAATCTATAGAAAAAAGAACTATAGGATGTCATGGATCCTAAGGAGAACCTCAGTGACTTCCTAAGCTATCCTACGGTTTGACTTCATTTTTAAGAAATAGAAAATATTTAAATGTTACATCCTTCCAATTTTATTAATTAGGGCTTACATTTATGCAAGACGATTGCATAAAGAGCCTGAAAGATGTGAGGATTTAGGTCGTGATGAACGACAACCTCAGAATCCTAGGGCGAGTTAGGTCTTAACTTGTATAGAAGGGTTATACAAGGGCCTAAAGAAAGACTTGAGTATTAATGTCACACTAGGAAAATAACCTCAAAATCCTATGGCTTGTTTTTTAATTCTTAGAAAAGAGGTTTTGTTGTAGATCCTCATGTTGTTATAGATCTTAATGCTGTTGTAGAAGGCTGCCCATAAGGTTAACTCCAGGCTCCTTGACGAAGTAGCAGTCCTAGAGTCTAATGTTTAATGGTATGAATGACAATTTTAAAGTTCAATCATTATGGAGGGGGTTAAAGTTGATAAGAGCAACACTAGTTCGGATCCCACAGTTCCCTCATTCCGGTATCACTATTTTCTTTTGTACTCACTTAACTTAAACGAGTTGTTTGACTTTTTTAAATCAGGGAGTTCTCATTAGCAACCATGGGTTACCTTTTCCAAGGGACTCCCGTATATTCAAAAGGAAGTTTTATGTTTAGTGGCATGTCAAAGGATTTAAGGTTTGCCTTTGAATTAATTTATTTTAGGTTTTTTTTTTGAAAATGTTGATTAATTTTGAAAAGCTATTTTGATTTTTGCAATTAGAGTAAAGTCCACAACCAAGAAGTTATCATATTTTGTAGTAAAAGTTGATTGCAGAAAGTAAAATGACAGAAGTAAAATAACACTGTAAAAGCGTACCTGTCATCTTCTCGTCATTCCCATTGAAAGATTAGCTTTTGCAACATGTTTATAATTTTGCAGGGAAATAAAAAATTTACAAGAGTAGATGAAGGTGTAACTAACAAACCCCAAACTATAATTCAGTGAGTCCCGAAAGGATCTTAGTGGATGATTTTAGAATAAAATATAGCAAGTTCAGTTTGTCCTTCAAAATGTCCAAGAGATTCTAAAGTATTCGGGTAAAGACCCTAAATCGCTTTAAAGATCTCTTGAAACTTTTTGAGTTAATTTTTATCTTATAATATTGCTCTATTAATCATTACAAGGTCAAATTAAAATTACCCCATCGCTCGGTGAACCTTAACATTTCACTTATCCTAAGGAGAAGGTACTCAATTAGCTAGTTGATGTTTCACTTAAGAGTTACGTATGTGTATGATCCTAAAGGAAGTTTAAGTCATTGAAGATTTTGTACCCACCATTGAATTTGGGCTTGTAGTGTTTAGAGGTGTTTATCATTAGTCATTTTACCCTTTTCAAAATCTTTATCAAATAATTTTTAATATTAAGCTTAGATCACTACTAAGCCCTTAACAATTCCAATGGGCGTTTGCAATTATAAAAATTTTAATTTATGTGTTATGTATTCTTATTGAAAGATCATATTACCCTCAGTTATGGGCTTAAAATAAGTTAATTATCATCTTCCTATGCCCATCACTTCAAAATCATTTCATTTTGATTAACTTCCAAATCCTGATAATTTAAGAAATTACAATTTTATTCCAATCATGGAAAGGTGGAAAATTTGTTTCTACCCTTTAACCCATTATGTTTCAACATCCAAAAGTACTCATTAAGATCGAAATTACATACTTTTTTTCATTTGTTTAATAGTAAATTTTGATTAAGGTACTAAACTCTAAATTGACCCCTTTGCCCTTGGGGTCTCCACTTCATAACTGATTAAGAATAATTCAAATAACTTTGATAATTTTAGTGTACCTAATTCATGGGTTAATTAAAACATCAGAGGAGCAAATGTGAGTTTTAAAATTTTAATTTAAATAACTATTTTAACTTAGAAAATAAGATTTTAATATTAGTTTTTTTAATCAATCAAAATAAAGTTTTTAATTATGAGAAAATTATTAGAGGATCACCTAGGTCAGAGAAACACTTAGGAAAAATTCCACGATTTTTAAATTTAAATTTAAAATTTAATGATTATCTATTATTTTTTAGTGACTTAATAAATAGAAAAAAATATTTTTTATATTTTTAATAAATCTCTTTGAGTTTAGAGAATTCAAAGAAATAAATTTCATTTTTTTGTGATTTTTAATTTATTTATAATAATTATTTTAATGGGAAAAATAAGGAAAATACATTTTTAGGCCCTTAAGAATTTATTTTTAGCTTAGGAAGATTGAGAAAAAATATTTTAATCAGCCATAAGTGATCAGTAAATAATTAAGAACATTTGAACCATTTTGTATTTTTGAAATTTTTACTTATTTTTAATTATTTTTAATTTTAAATATAGCTTAAAAATGAAATATTTTCTCAAAAAAATTTTATTTTTCCTAAGTTCCCCTAATCACAATGAATATTAGGGTTACAAGCACATTATTAGGGTTACAAGCACAAATATGCTGACTGACTTTGGAAAAATCAAGGAACATCTCCACCATAACGAGGAATAAACCTTAGAAATATCAATCCACGCTAAGCAATATTTAATCAAAATAAATCAAAATACCATAGAGACCATTTAAATAATTAAAAATCAATGAGCTAACAAATAAGTTTTAATTTTAGTTCACATTATTCTCCTCAGTTCACTGAGTAAGAGGGTATCTATATTTTATTTTTATGATTTTTCTATGCAAAGTTATAATTTTTTTTATGTTGTGGGATTTAATTAATTCATTTAATCCTATTTATCTATTTATCTTAGTCACCTTCCGCGTTACCTTCATCCTCTCCGAAGCGCCACACGTTGCATTCTGGTTTGGCACTACCATCTGTCACGATAGCCATGCGTCTCAATGTTCATACTCCAAGAGTTCATCTGACACGATCTTGTCAGGTCATCTGATACACGCGCGATCAGGCAACGCTGGGTCATTGTCCCGGATTAACCTATCTAGTGAGTCGTTCAAATTCAAACCTTAAGCTTTCTTTTGATACTCAAACAAATCATATGGAGTTTGTTCCTACACATTCATCTACTCAGGACAAGCACATCCATATGGTTACAATGCTATGAAATTAAAATTTTCTTTATAAAAGTCCAAACCGAGATCAAAATTAGGGTTAATGGTCTATAAATTTGCCCAAGCGGTGTGGCCTTGATTGGGTACTTGTGGATGCTTCTTTTTGATCTAGCAAACCTCCTCTGAGTGTCTGTTTTAGGTGAAATAGGGTCTATGTATGATTTCAGTGAAAGGGTGAAACGATTTCGGTCTAAGAGTAGGTTAGAGGGCTAAACAGAGGGGGATTTTGACAGAGAACGTCCTATTTTTATCTAAGGAAGCTTTTGGAAGGTTTAATTAGAGAGTTGGTGGAGTTTTGTGAAATGCCGAAAAATACCCTGGATTTCAAACTTAAAGTTTAGCTCTGACTAAAGAACCCAAAGGGGGAAAATGATGAGCTTGAGCTTAGGAGTTCTTTGTGAGTTTCTTGAAGCATTTGGTCAGACTCTCCCTAGGGAAAAATGATTAGATCCCTTTTGGCCATGGAGGAGGTGGTTTAAATAGAAGGGAAAGGGGTGGTTGGCTCAGCTCTAATTTAGGTGTAATTTGTTGCTTATGTGGAGGGGAGAGATGTGCCAAAGGCCAATTGGAGCTTGCCAGCCTGGATGGGTGAAAATGAGTTTAGATTTAGGGAGGTTAGCTATCATTTTTAGCTCTTTCGGCCACTAGTCCGGCCAACAGGATCAGGGTTGGTGGTCAAAGAAGTCAAGGGAGCCAGATGGAGGTTAATTATGTCTAACCCTCAATGGTTATGACATGATGGCAAGGATATTTTGGTTTAGCCAAAAATGGGAAGAGATCCCTTAAATCAAGTGACCATTGATCCATAGCTCATGTAGGGTGGGCTAGGTGGGTCTAGCCTGGTCACTAGAGTCCAAATGGTGGTTGTAGTGACCTTGGTTTGATCAATTTGGTTTAGTTTGGTCAACTTTGGTGCATGGGTTCAATTTTAGGCATATTGGCTTGCAGTTGGGTTTAGGTTGAGCTAGTCATGACATTGAGCTCATTTAACTGAACAAGATGATGTATTTGATTGTCACAAGGATGTCGGCGATATTTTGGGTTGGTTTATTTGGTTGCCCGTAAGAAGCTGTCGGTCATCGGAATCAAAATGCTGTCGCCCGCTTCGGAAGGAAGTTGAAGTATGAAATCAAACTGACCCCATATTTTTCACAATTTAAAAATGAAAGAGCATTGTACCTCAAATCCTGTATCTATCCCAAAGGATAAACACAAAACTTGAGGATGAGGCTCGATCAAATAAACTAAGGGAAGTATGACGTCCGTCTGGTCTGCGAAACCTTTATATTTGCCGACAAGTTCCCCTATTTAATATAAAGAATTAAATAGGGTTTATATTAAGCTGGGTTCGGACATGCTTCCTATAAGGGCAAGCCCCTATAGTTAATTACATCTCAAATGACCGAAGTCACCTAAGAAGACTCGAGAAAAATCAAGGAATATTATCTTCAAGGAATTATAAAGGGTAGGGCTCTTTAACGAAATCAGACATTGAGGTGCGAAAAGGGATTGGTTCAAATTTGGAACATTTTGTTGTGGAATCCAAAGGAAGAGGAACTAAGGGATGTCATGGATCTAGAGGAGAACCCCGGTGACTTCCCAAGCTATCCTAATGTTTGGTTTCAATTTTGAGGAGAAATATTTAGGTGTTTCATCCTGCCAATTTTATTAGTTAGGGCTTACATGTGTGTGAAATGATCACACAAATATCCTGGAAGATGTGAGGATTTAGGTCGTGACAAACGACAACCTCGGAATCCTAAGACGAGTTAGGGCTTATATTGTATAGCAGGGCTATGCAAAGGCCTAAAGATAAGGTGAGGATTTACGTTGCATAAGCAAGCAACCTCGAAGTCCTATGGTTTTGTTGTTTAAGTCTAAGGAAGAAAGATTTGTTTAGCTAGGGAAGACAAGTTTTGTTGTTTAAGATGGTCGTGCTGCCCACCATGCTAGCGCCAAGCTTCTTGCCACGACAAGGTTGAGTTATCTAGTGTGTCAAGTTATAATATCAAATCAGGTGGCCCTATGGTTGAAGTTCTTTAATTTTTACAGAGGGCATATTAAAGTTGATTGGAGCGACACCGGTTAGGATCCTACGGTTCCCTCCGAGGGCATATTAAAATTGAGTAGAGCGACACCGGTTAGGATCCTACGGTTCCCTCGTTCCGGCACCACTATTTTATATTGGATTCACTTAATCTAAATGAACTTACTAAACTCAACTTAATGAGTTCCATAATTTCATTTAAATCGTGGGAAGCCTTGTTAGCAACCGTAGGTTACCTCCTCCGAGGGATTCCCGATCATCCGATAGAAACATCTTAGTTTAGTTGAAGTTGTGGTTTTGTGTGATGTTTGTGATTAAATTTTAAGTTGTTTTATATTTCTAATGTTGTGATGGTGAATTTTATCTTGGTTGATTTTATTTTTGTTTTTCGTTATGATTAACATGCAAGTTTATGTAGGTAAATGCAAGCATGAAACATATAAGGAAAAGGCAGAAGAAAGACAGTACTATAAACTGTTAAAGCGTACCTGGCGAGTCTTCTCGTTCCACCACCTGAAACTTAAAATGCACGTTAAGGCTGTTTATGAAATACAGGAAAGCTAAAATTTTGGTAATTTTCCTAACCCTATGTCATATCTTGGTGAGTCCTTAAAAGTTTAATTAAGGATGATTTTTAATTTTCCTAACCCTATGTCATATCTTGGTGAGTCCTTAAAAGTTTAATTAAGGATGATTCTAACCCTATGTCATATCTTGGTGAGTCCTTAAAAATTTTAATTAAGGATGATTTCATTAAGCCAATTTTCCCAACCCTATGTCATATCTTGGTGAGTCCTTAAAAGTTTAATTAAGGATGATTTCATTGAGCGACTAACCCTTATGTCATATCTTGGTGAGTCCTTAAAAGTTTAATTAAGGATGATTTCATTGAGCGAAGCATATTAAGTTTAATAGCCTCTGAGGTATCCAACAAGTTAGGAGGGGGAAGCAGGTCCATGCCTCCCCTCCTCACTAATAGTGAAAGCCTCAAGTCCATTTAAACTTATTATATTGCTTAATGGTCCATCCTGTAAATACTCTTTCAGTGAGCACTGATGTCTCAATTATCCCTAAGAATAGGGTAATTATCATTTATCATTTAATCTGAAAATCATGTGAGTGAATTCCCTTGAAGGGGAAGTTAGTGTAATTTGAACACTTAGCCAAAATTTTAACCCGAATTGGGCTTAGTGGTGTTTCAAGGATGTTTGATATAATTATGTTTATTTCTCTAATCCTCAAAAGTCACGTAGTGGTGTTTCAAGGATGTTTGATTTAGTTATGTTTATTTCTCTAATCCTCATTTAGTCAAGGTGGTGTTTCAAGGATGTTTGATATAATTATGTTTATTTCTCTAATCCTCTTTTAGTCAATCGATGTTTCAAGGATGTTTGATTTAGTTATGTTTATTTCTCTAATCCTCATTTAGTCAATTTTGATTAGTGGTGTTTTAAGGATGTTTGATATAATTATGTTTATTTCTCTAATCCTCATTTAGTCAATTTTGATTTGGCTTAAGTCACACTAACCCCTTAACGCCTAGCCCTAATCCTCATTTAGTCAATTTTGATTTGGCCTAAGTCACCACTAAGCCCTTAAGACCTAGGTGAGTGTCTTAATTAATTTTGAAAAGGGTTAAACTTTAGGTGTTCGTGATTCATGATTTGGATTCTTGTTTAATCAATTTTTGATTTAGCCTAAGTCACCACTAAGCCCTTAAGACCTAGGTGAGTCATTTAGTTAATTTTGATTTAGCCTAAGTCACCACTAAGCCCTTAAGACCTAGGTGAGTGTTTAGTTTTGAAAAGGGTTAAACTTTAAGTGGTCATGATTCATGATTTGGATTTTATTTGACAGTTTAATTAATTTTTAATTTAGCCTAAGTCACCACTAAGCCCTTAAGACCTAGGTGAGTGTCTTAATTAGTTATTTAGCCTAAGTCACCACTAAGCCCTTAAGACCTAGGTGAGTGTCTTAATTAATTTTGAAAAGTTAAACACTAATTGGTCATGATTCATGATTTGGATTTTATTTGAAAATCAAGATAGGGGTATTAAATTGATTAATTATTGNGTACTAAATAGGAGCAATCATATTTTTTACCCTCTTCCGAGTGTTATAAAGAACATTGACTAATCTAGAGTTTGGTCACTAATTTTGTGGTTAAACTGAGAGGATACCAGCTGCCACTCTAGAGCTCCCACAACTCCCTCACCTAAGGGCTAGCATGAATTTCCAATCAACTGGACCAAATTGGGGATTTTAATCTGTCACCTTAAAATCTCCAATTCTGCATCTAACAAAGTATATTTTCTTATTTATTTACACCCAAACCCATGGATGGCATACTCTCCCATGAAATCAAATGTGATTCTCCCTATGATGTAGATATCATATCCCTTTTAAGAACATATGTCTCTCAACAAGTTTTAACAGTTCAATTAGCCAGATCAAAAAGTAATTAAAGACCAGAGTTCAAATCATCACAAATTATTAACATTTGAAATAGTAGAAAATAAATTAAATTCTTAACAAAACTATTTCTTAAAGTAGGGAGAAGGATAAAGAAGACTACTCATAATTTATGAGAAGGATATGAAAAAACACAGATTTCATATATAAAAACAAGCTTACAAAACAAAAGAAATAAAAGTACAACTTGTCTCACAATCCTTCCCAAGAAAATCCCTAGAAGTCCTCTCAACGCCTTTCTCTCTTTACAATTCCACTTAATTCTCTCTTAAAAGTGTAATGAAGAAGAAATCTCTCACCTTCCCTCTCCTTTTACAACCTAGAAGAAAATCTCCTCTTCTTTCCTCTTGCCTTTCACACCAACTTTCTCTATCTCTCCCTTTCTCATCATCTCCTTAAAATGACAAGTCCCTCTCTTTTATTTTGCGATGCATCCTTTAAAAATAGTTCAAAATTCCCTCAAAAAGTCAATTCTTTTGAATTCAGAAGATGTGTCATTTGATTTAAGAGACATATCCCTTTATAAAAGAACCTTCCAAAATGTCTAGATGGATTGAATTATTCCAATAGTTGTGTAGAACAAGTGTTTCTTTGAAAATTCAAGCAAATTTTGTCTCAAACCACCTTAATTTGTAAAAAGTCATCTCTGGCGCATCATGTGCCAGTTCTCTGTCAAACTATGCTTCATGCGCCGATCTTGCCCATCATGTGCCAGAATCCCAAAATTTGTTGTTTTGGCTCCAAATTTCATCCCTTTTCCCATTTTTTACTCCAAATGCTTAAAAATGATTTAACTGCAATAAAAATCATGAAAATACCCTTCTTTAAAGTGCAATATCACCAAAAATAATCTTAAAATATGTACTTAAGACATTATATTATTTTGGTGTATCCAAATCCTCCAAACTTAAATGTTACTTGTCCTTAAGTGGCACTTATATTACATAAAAACATATGATTTAGGATTGAGATTAACTTATAACTTCCATACTACTAAATAAATAGAATAACAAAAATTAAGAAAAACCCTTAATAACTTATATTTAAACTCTAAAATTAGGGATACTCAGTAATCAAATTTAAGATTTCTGAATCTCTATTCATTTTAAGAAGAATTGCAATTTTTCATATTAAGGACATTTAGAGCATTCATATGAAAAAAGAACTTCATGAAAAATTTACTAGGAACGCTACTAATACTCCAATATAAGTTTAGAAAATGTAATGAAGCTCCTTCCTTAAGTTGATTCAAGTGAAGCCAAATTTTGATTAGACATCTCCTAATGCTTCTCCTCACTTATTTTTCTTTTCTTTTTTTTTTTCTTTCCTTTTTTTTGTTTATTTTAGGATCTTTTCAATCGTTTCTTTTCTTTCTCTTTTTATTTTTCTCTTCCAAGTGAGGATTACTATATCTAGATAGCCTTTAAAAATTTTGAACTTCACTATTGTCTTCTTAAAGTCAAAACTCCATACTTTTCTTTATTTTATAAATTTATATTAGTTTATGATTTTTTATAAAGTCTCATTCTTTTCTTCTTACATGAAACTCTAAAATTATTAACAATTCAAAAGTACAATTTCCTTTACTTTAAATAGAAAAAAAATAGTGTTATTCTTTCATACCAAATATCTTTAACTTTCGAATTGACCTTCATTATTAGAAACTTTTTCCCTAGATTTACCACAATATTTATAAATAGAAGTATAATCATTTAAAGTTAAACTTTAATATCCCAGGCCATGTTAAATTTTTTTTAAAAATATAGTTAATTGAGAAAAATAAAATTTAGTTTACTTCTTTTCATAAGAATTTTTTCTTTCCCCCAAACTTAAGTTTTTAGGTGATTTTAAAAATATTTTTTGGTTTAAAATGTAGTATGTAAAAGAAAATAGTAAGTTCTTGAAAATAAAAAATGACATGTAGAAGATTTATGACTATGAAACTAGGCTCTGGTATACTGCATGTACTAACTATAAAACTACATACACGCTTTAAAGCATTAAATAAAACATAATTGATACTAAAGAACTTGTTGAGAATTAAAAATAGAAATACAAAAACAGAAAAACTTAAAATACTAAAAGTACAGAAAAAGTGAAAGTCTATAGTTACTATTACAAATTCAGTTCACACTACAACATCAAAGTTTTCACCACAACAAATTTTAAATAAAAGTTTATCACAATACAATCACAAATAAGAAACAAAAATCAAAACACACTAAACTAAACTCATAGAACATCAATCATCATCTCCTTCCTCATCATCATCAGATTCTTCTTCTTCTTCTCCTTCTTATTCTTCATCATGAATAGGAGCATAGAGAGTGAAACTGGGGCAAGCAGGAAAGTCTACATTCAGTTCACCTGTAAGATGTCTTACCATAAAATTTTCAAAATCAATATGATGTTGAACTCTCCTCTACTAATATTCATCATTATAAGCATTTATTGCTCCTATCTCTCCCAACTGAGTTTGAATATTAACTATGTCCATTTGTTGAATCATCAGTTGATCCATAATGCCTTCAAGTGACGCTGATCGAGAAGTAGCCACCCCTACAACAAATGTAGAGGGCCTATCCCTTCTTCCACCTCTAGATTTAAGAAATGATTCAACTCTCTCAATCATATTTCTCTCAATCAAATTCTGTGGTAGTAATCTTTTTTTAATTCTATGGTATTCTACTCCTGATTGTTCATATAGAGTGAAAATCAGGGCAGGGTATCCCAAACAACCAGGTATAGAACTACTAGCTACACTTCGAGCATGCTGAACTATAAGTGCACCAACATCTATTGCTTTCATGTTATGAATGCAATCGTTTAGTACAACTATATCTTTTGTAACATCAGCCAAATGAGTTTTTGGCCACAGTTTGGCATAAATGAAGTGGTGTCATACTTTTGGCTGAAAAGTCAACATGAAAGAAGGGAAGTTAACTATCTTGTTATTCTTAAACTTCCACTCTCCTCTTCCATCAGTCAAAAATACAATCACTTCATTAGTGATGAACCAGTCATCATGAATGCAGCGTATTCATTGAAAAATATGTTTGTCATCCCACAAAAAGTATTAATCCTTTCAGCAGTAAATTTAAACTGGTTACCTTTCACCAAGATGTGATCTCTAGTAGTGAACCTCAAGTTTGCATAAAACTCTCGAAGAATTGGGAAAATTGCTACGACAGTGAAGTACCAGAATCTTTTCTAGTTTATGGTGAGAATTTGTCTCTCAATCTTGCGAGAATCCATTCTTGGACCATTCTTCTTGTCTCCATTTGAGTATTGTAACTGTGCTGGGCTTTAAAACTAACAAATCATCGTGCATCAAAATCTTAAGATAGCCTTCCTCTCTTAACACAGGGAGCCATATGAAAATTCTATGAAAATCCAAATAATTCCAAATAAATTGCTAAATAAAAAATCTAACTCCTCAAGCAAGATTATTTGGTAATAAACTTTTCAACATGAGTTATCTTCAAAATTTTTCATCAAAAATCCCAAATTTTGGATCTCCAAAATCCATAGTGAAATTAAAAAATTTTTAAGTTAAAGTGAAGCTCTTACAAAGCGAAATTGAAATCTATCGATTTTAGCCTCTGAATCCTTCTCTTTCGCCCACAATGTTATGCCCTAGACTAAGGTCTTAGGGTAGGGGACAACTTAAGCAGAAAAAATGGAGTTTACCCGTGTGATTTTGCAGTTTTCTAGGCAAACTTTCGTGTTCGCACATTTGTAGCATCTTGCTCCACTTTGGCGCATCATGCGCCAAGGCTCTGTAAATTGGCGCATCATGAGCCAAAGCTTAAATTTAATTGATTTGGGTTTCTGTGTCAACCTCTATTTGACTCAAATAAACCTTTCTAAGCACAATTAAACATAACACTAACACCCAACTTTCACAAACAACAAAAAACTCACATTTATATATAAATTTCATTTTATTATAAAGTAACATTTTTCAAGCCAACAAACATCAAATTCAGTGTTTTAAAGCAAACCAACATCCCAACACTAAAATCTAAACATCAAAATTCAAAACATAAACATAGGTAGTGTTCAACAATAGAAAAGAAATGCAATCCAACACAACAAAATAACTAAAATAAACAGTTCTAAATAAAAGTTTTGTGCATAAATTAAGCTCAAACATTTTATTCACTATCTTCCTCCCAAATAGCTCCCATAGATTGGTAGTGCACATACAAGTTGTAGAATGGTCGATATGGAAATTCATCAGTTGAGTTTTCCTCCTCAATTGAAGAATGTTTCTAGAACATACGTACCTAAACATTTTCAATACGCCCAATATGATCAAAATTTTCCTAAAGTCTCTAATCCTGATGATCCAACATTTTAGTAATAGTCCCAATCACATGCATGAGATTCTGCACCTCTTTTTCAATCTTCTTCAAAAGTGAACTTGAGTTGTAGTAGGGCTGAACAAGAGATGAATTTTGAGATCCTTGATCCATCAACATGTTCATATCATTTTCTTCTCCCATTCCAATACAGTTGCAATAGACTTCTGGATCCACCAGCTTCCAAGGAAGAAGCACTTTTTCCTAACTTTCATAAGGTACTTGCGATTGACAATACAATAAGAAAATAGTGGATGGATGTCCAAGTCCAGTTGCAGATCCATTGACAATTAAATCCAAAATAGATTTCATAATAATAGCTCCAACATCAATTGGTTTTCCAGTTTAAATACAGTAGTTCAGAATGACACTCTCCTTAGTTGCCTTACTAATTTTCTTGGTATGCGGTAATTTCGATGCAACAAAGAAGTCTCAGGCTTTTGAAACTAGATTTAAATATGATGAGGGAAAACTTACATTTCCATCATCTCTGGCCTCCCAATTTGCATCTTCATCTGTAAGGTAGCGATAAAGTTCATTCAAATTCTTTCTTATAGAGGTAAATTTTGCATAATGGAAGATAAGCACAGTCTCAATCATAAACATCTCGTTTATTCCTGAAGAAGTGAATTGAACAAATCTACCTCACATGTAGATCATTCCTTAGTTAATCCCATGAAAATTTGCATAAAACTCTTTTACTAAAGGACCAACAACAACAACAGTAGTGCAGCAAAGTACTTCCCAACGCCTCTGCGCAATAGTTTATTCCACTCGAGTATTCAGCGTGTTGAACCCTCAATTCATAAATCCCCCTTTTTTGATAAGTTGCTTCTTTACTAGAACTCAATCATGTAACTTCTGCGCATCTAAACTGATGAACTTTGTCTGGTTGAAAATTTTAAATCTAGCGAAGTTTTTAGAGTGGGAAGCTATAGGATTTGAAAAGTGGTGACTCTTCCATCATTTCCCCCCCAAAAAAATGTTTTGGAGTCAATTTTTAGGAGTTATATGAAGAATACCCTGCCAAAAATGCCATTTTAACTATTTTAAGTCATTTTTGATGCCACGACGCATCATGCGTCAATCTGGCACATCATGCGTTGATCTTACACATCATGCGCCAGCTCTCTGGAAACTGGCGCATCATGCGCCAGTTCTAAAAACTTCACCATTTCGATTTCAATCTTAAAAATTCTCAATTTTTTTTAAAAATTAGGCAAATAAAAATATTTCTAAATATTTTATCAAATACACAGACTACATAAAGACTTAAACATAAATATACGTAAATAATTTCAAATAAAAAAACTCAAAAGCAAATTAAACAACAATACATATGGGTTGCCACCCACAAAACACTTAGTTTAATGTCGTCAGTCTGAGATTCCCAGTCTTATTTTGGGTGACCCAACATTACAGTCTCTTTAAATGCTGGTCTTTAATCATTACAATATGATTTCAATCTGTGCCCATTCACTTTAAATATTCTTCCAGTCTTGCAGTGTTAAATTATAACTTCTCTATAGGGATAAACTTTTATAACTCTGAATGCGCCTTTCCACATAGAATTTAATTTTCCAGGAAATAATTTCAATCTTGTATTATATAATAAAACATCATGCCTAGGTTCAAATTCTTTTTTTATTATTTTTTGATGATGCCATTCTTTCATCTTTTCTTTATAAATTCTTGTATTATCATAAGATTCATTCTTGATTTCATCAAGCTCATTCAATTGAAAGGTATTTCATTTCTTTTTGAAATATTACCTACTCTCTGAAACCGATCACATGTTTTGCTATATGTATTAACATTTCTAAATAGATTAGACCAACAAAATTTATATTGTAAAATTTTATGATTACTTCCATCATTCCCAAAATGACCTCCAAATTCAGAATCATAACATTTTTGGATATTTTCTTCAAGTTCTCTATAAGGCACACATCGTCTAATTACTAAATCTTTGCTATATTTATATCTAAAAATATGGTTTTGCATCATAAATGAATTTCTTTTCATGCTGTTTTGTCAGCCCATAAGGTAAAATACCACTAACAATATAATTTACAATATCAGCATACCACGATATTTCTCATACTTTTAGAAGAAAAACTTGTTTATTAGGAAAGGTTTCATTAATTTATCTTTCAAATTAAGTATTTCTTCTTGTTCTATCTTTTTCGGCAATATTTCAGGTTGGTTCGTGAGGTTGCCCGTATGAAGCTGTTTGTCGCTGGAATCAAAATCTCGTCGCCCGCTTCAGAAGGACGTTGAAGTATGAAATAAAACTGACCCCATATTTTTCATAGTTTAAAATGAAAGAGCACTGCACCTCAAATCCTGTATCTATCCCAAAGGATAAACACAAGAATTGAGGATGAGGTTCGATCAAATAAACTAAGGAAAGTATGACGTCAGTTTGTTCTGCGAAACCTTTGTATTTACCGACAAGTTCCCCTATTTAATATAAAAGATTAAATATAGTTTATATTAAGCTTGGTTCGGACATGCTTCCTATAAGGGCAAGCCCCTATATCTAATTACATCTTAAATGATCAAAGTCACTTAAGAAGACTCTCGATAAAAATCAAGAAAATTTTTCTTCAAGGAATTTCAAAGGGTGGGACTTTTCAACGAAATTGGACGTAGAGGTGTGAAAGGGGATTGGTTCAAATTTGGAAAATTTTATTGTAGAATCCAAAGGAAGAGGAACTAGGGGATGTCATGGATCTAGAGGAAAACCTCGGTGACTTCCCAAACTATCCTAATGTTTGGCTTCAGTTTCGAGGAGAAATATTTAGGTGTTTCTTCCTGCCAACTTTATTAGTTAGGGTTATATTTGTGTGAAATGATCACACAAATAGCCTGAAAGATGTGAGGATTTAGGTTAGGTCGTGACAAATGACAACCTCAGAATCCTAAGACGAGTTAGGGCTTATATTGTATAGCAGCTATACAAAGGCCTAAAGATGATGTGAGGATTTACATTGCATAAGCAAGAAACCTCGAAGTTAGGTTGTGACAAATGACAACCTCAGAATCCTAAGACGAGTTAGGGCTTATATTGTATAGGAAGATGTGAGGATTTAGGTCATGACAAACGATAACCTCGGAATCCTAAGACGAGTTAGGGCTTATATTGTATAGCAGGGCTATTAACAAACGACAACCTCGGAATCCTAAGACGAGTTAGGGCTTATATTGTATAGCAGGGCTATGCGCCAAAGATAAGGGAGGATTTACGTTGCATAAGCAAGCAACCTCAAAGTCCTATGGCTTTATTATTTAAGTCCAAGGAAGGAAGATTGGTTTAGCTGGTGAAGATAGGTTTTGTTGTTAAAGATGGCAGTGCTGCCCACCATGCTAGCTCCAAGCTCCTTGCCGCGACGAGTTTGAGTTATCTAGTGTGTCAAGTTATAANTGATGTCATGGATCTAGAGGAGAACCTCAGTGACTTTCTAAGCTATCCTAATGTTTGGCTTCAGTTTTGAGGAGAAATATTTGGCGATTTTATCCTGCCAATTTTATTATTTAGGGCTTACATTTATGTGAAATGATCACACAAATAGCCTGAAAGATGTGAGGATTTAGGTCATAACAAACGACAACCTCGGAATCCTAAGACGAGTTAGGGCTTATATTGTATAGCAGGGCTATGCGACAACCTTGGAGTCCTAAGACGAGTTAGGGCTTATATTGTATAGCAGGGCTATGCAAAGGCCTAAGAATCCTAAGACGAGTTAGGGCTTATATTGTATAGCAGGGCTATGCAAAGGCCTAAAGATAAAATCTCGAAATCCTAAGATGAGTTAGGGCTTATATTATATAGCAGGGCTATACAAAGGCCTAAAGATAAGTCCTAAGACGAGTTAGGGCTTATATTGTATAGTAGGGCTATGCAAAGGCCTAAAGATAAGGTGATTTACGTTGCATAAGCAAGCAACCTCGAAGTCTTATGGCTTTGTTGTTTAAGTCTAAAGAATGAGTTAGGGCTTATATTATATAACAGGGCTATACAAAGGCCTAAAGATAAGGTGAGGATTTATGAGTTAGGGCTTATATTGTATAGCAGGGCTATACAAAGGCCTAAAGATAAGGTGAGGATTTATGTGTTAGGGCTTATATTGTATAGCAGGGCTATGCAAAGGCCTAAAGATAAGGTGAGGATTTACGTTTAGGGCTTATATTGTATAGCAGGGCTATGCAAAGGCCTAAAGATAAGGTGAGGATTTACGTTTTAGGGCTTATATTGTATAGCAGGGCTATACAAAGGCCTAAAGATAAGGTGAGGATTTACGTTGCAATATAAGAAACCTCAAAGTCCTATAATTTTGTTGTTTAAGTCTAAGGAAGGAAGATTGGTTTAGTTAAGGAAGACAGGTTTTGCTGTTGAAGATGGTTTTCCTGCCCACCATGCTAGCTCCAAGTTCCTCACCGCGACTAGTTTGAGTTTTCTAGTGTGTCAAGTTATAATGTCAAATCAGGTGGCCCTATGGTTGAAGTTCTTTAAATTTTATGGGGGGCATGTTAAAGTTGATTAGAGCGACACCGGTTAGGATCCTACGGTTCCCTTATTCCGGCATCACTATTTTCTATTAGATTCACTTTGCCCAAATGAACTTACTAAACCCAACTTAATGTGTTCCATAATTTCATTTAGACTGTTGAAAGCCTCTTTAGCAGTCGTAGGTTACCTCCTCTAAGGGATCCCATATCATCCGATACAGACATCTTAATTTAGTTGTAATTGTAGTTTTGTGTGATGTTTGTGATTAAATTTTGAGTTGTTTTATATTTNTAGGAAGATAGATTTCGCTATTGAAGATGGTCGTGCTGCCCACCATGCTAGCTCTAAGCTCCTCACCATTATGAGTTTAAGTTTTCTAGTGTGTCAAGTTATAATGTCAAATCAGGTGGCCCTATGGTTGAAGTTCTTTAAANGGTCAATTCTAAGGCCAATTAGCCCTATAGGAACTCTCCTAGAGTTCATTCATAATGATCTTACCTACTAAGTGCTAGAGGTTAGGACCAATATGTGAAACTTCAAGTTGAGTAAAGAGAAGAGTTTTGAGTTTCTAATGGTGAGGGTACCTTTTCTAATTTTCTAAGACTAGTCAGTAGGAAAGTCCTATGGTTAGACCTAGGCTACTAAAGAAAGTTCTAGACCTCAACTAAAAGTGAGGTCAACAATGCATTGAGGGGATCTTAGGGAAGCTCTATGTGAAGTTTTAAGAGGCCTCTCTAAGAAAATTTCAGCACACCTCCCATGGCCGTGGGATGTGAGTTTTTATAAAAATGGCCATGGGTGGCTCTCAGGGCATAAGTTTGGGTGCATTATGGTGCTTAGGTGGAGGGCAAAGGAGCTCTTCAATTTGATTTGGATGATCTAGCCTCTAGGTTTGATTTAGGTGAGGTTCCATGGGGGTGGCTCTTGGTTTTGAGCTTTTCCGGCCACTAGGCTGGCTGGCCGGCGAGGGTGAGGTGGCTAGGAGCTCAGGGAACCCATAGGAATCCATCACAACATTTTAATGCAAATGTGCTTTGATTTAGAAAAGATATCTTAAGCATGTGCATTTTTTGGAAATAATATCCCTTAATTTGGGGGACCTTTGGTCCATGGCTTAATTTAAGTGGTTTCATGCTGTTTGAACTGGTCACTAAGTCCAACTAATGGCTGTGGTGGAGTTAATTTTGTGACTTTAGGGTGGTTAGGTCACATTTAGTGCATGGGTCCAAGTGGATGAAAATGACCAAAACTTGGGTTTGGGCTAGTTTAGCCATGTCAATTGGCCCAATTAATTTTTGCATTTGGTGTAGATGATCATAAGGAACAACTTTGGTGAAGGATGGAAGCGGTTTTGAGTTCAATTGAAGGGTCAATTTGAGGAAATTTTGAACTTTAATCAATTTGGTCATGTTGGGCTAGACTTGTGTCTAGCTTGGGTTAGCCTTAGGCCAAGTCCAAATTTATTATTGTAAATGGTCAATATGAATATCATGAAGAGTTTTCAACATGAATTGGATGCCAATTTGACTTAATTTTATTAACCATCTTTGCGGTATTTAATGCACTGGTGTAAGGATGATGGGACCATACTGTGATCATGAATGCATGGTCGACCAAATAGAGCGTTAAAACAGGTCTCGGCGTCGATGATATGAAATTTAATTGTCGTTATGAGTTCTCTGACCTTCATAAGTAATGAAATTGATCCAAGGGCTCTTTCTCCCTTTTGGTTGAACTTAACATCATCTTATCGGGGATGAGCTCCTAAACGTCGAAGTCCAAATATGCTAACGGCCATAGACTCATCAAGTTAAGAGATGCTCCAGGATCCACTAAAACTCTGGGTAACACAAATTTGCCAATGTTGACGGAGATGTAGAGTGGACGGTTCTGGTCGGCGGTTCTGTGCAGCAAGTCTTCATCTGTGAAGGTTACCCCTGTCTATTCTTCCAACGAGCAAACTTCATCTGAGGATGTGCTAGCCAATTGAGCTAAGCAAATTTCTCGATCCAACAAAGTTGTAGCCAAAGATTCTCTCATCTCCTTCGATAGGATCAGAGCTTCTTAGATGCTTAGTCGGGCAGGCAACTTCCTAAGATGAGCTAGCACGTTGTAGTCTACTTTGTATGATCTTCCGATTTTTTCTTGATTATGTGGTTCTTCGTCTGGCGAAGGTGGGGGATACCTCTACTCGAGTCATTATATGTTTTCCTTTGTCTGTTGGAGCTGTTCTTGGTGGTAACACTTTTTCGCTCCTTAGGTTGACTTCTGTGACTTCTTCTTCTTCAGATATCATTGTTTAATCTTCTGTTGTCTTTTCCTCCTCATCGGAGTGGTCTAATTTGATGGCAAATGGTGCACCATGACGCTTGAGAGTTAGCTCTTTGTTATCCGTGCTGTCGTAAGCAATATCGTTGATGTATTCTTTGGATTTGACAACGAGCTCATCAGACTCAAGTACGATTTGAGGATCATTTTGGGGATCGATATCGCAATTAGCTTGATCATAATCAATCACGTTATTACTAGAAATAGTCAAAACGTAGCCAAAATCACAACCATATATTCATAAGACCCCGGAGGGACAAAAAGATAATCATACAAAGTCAAGGGTTCGAGGATTTTCTTCCCCAAATCCGAACAACCAGTCTAGTAGAGACAACCCCTATCCTACCCCCCGTACTATCAATCTTGGTAGCTATGCTCTTCTTTTTCTTGTTCTTTACCCTTGACGATGACGAATTTTCTGGCGAAATCTTCATATCGGGCTCGGTATGCTGCAGACTCTGAATGAAGGCTTGTTTTGATGCAGACTGTAACTTGTTCTGTATCTTCTTGGATGATCTGCTCCATACCTCATTCCATCCTTCTTCGGTATTTGTAGAAGCTTGTTTCAATGAACCCTGTATCCGATTGAGGACCTTCTTTAGTTCATCCCAAGTTGTACTCCATCCATCTGTTCTGACATATGGATCAATTGGGGAGATTGACTCAGCTGAAATCATGTTTATGGAACCTTTTTTAGGTTCTCTAAAATACTCCTTTGGGATTTTTATGTTCTCTTTCTTGAGGTTCTTCTCGAGCCAGTCTTTAAAGACGAAACACTTGTCTATAGTGTGAGATTGTTATATTCTCTTTCTTGAGGTTCTTCTTGAGCCAGTCTTTAAAGACAAAACACTTGTCTATAGTGTGCCCAAGCATTGGTGGTACGGGCAATAATTTGGTTCATTATTCTTATCCACCTCTTTGGGTTTCCTTAGATCAGGTAGTTTGAATTCTATTTTCTTCATCAAGCTTTTGAATATTTTAGGTACTGCTTCATCTTTGAAGGAATAAACTACTTTATGTTACTCTAACAGGAATATTCTCTTACACGCTGTTCGAGGTGATCCCTCTTGAGACGGTCATTGGTTGGATGACTGCTCTATTTCTGTGAGTACTGTGACGTATACTGTCGATGATCTTCTGTATATACCTTTATCGGCTGCTTTCCTTTGTCTATAGTTGTGACTACCCTTGATTTCTTTTCAAACACTCTAGTCACCTTAGCCTTTTCATGCGGCTCCATGTGCTTCATTTCTTCTTAAAGACTGCTGGCTTTACTGAGTAACTTCTCGAAGGATTTGATGGTGAGTCCCTTAAGCATGAAAGCTACTGGCCCATGAATGCTTTTAGGTAGAATCTCAATCGCTTGATGTTCCTGTAACTGAGGCTCACATTTCATGCTAAGGTTTCTCCACCTCAAAATATAGTCTGCCAAGGTTTCACTAGGCTTCTGCTCTTCCATCATGAGTTCTTCAAAAGACACATGATGTTGCGCCCCAACAAATCTTTTTACAAATAATTGTTCTAACTCAGAAAATGTTTTAACTGACCCGTTGGGCAAGTCAGCGCACCAGTCAAAAGCAATCCCTGACAAGCTGCTGACGAACTGTTGGTAAAGTAGAGCTTCGTTGTTCCTTATGTTGCCACAATTGGCTTGAAAATGTGCTAAGTGCTGCCTGGAATATCCAGTCCCATCAAATATCTAGAATTTTGGGGTCACAAAACCCTTGGGGAAAGGGACGGCATCGAACTCCTCTGGGTAAGGTCTACCCTTTAAAATTGATGCACCGCCCATGGACTGCGCTAAGGCCTCCTGCACTTGCTCAGCCATTTGCTTGAACTCTTTTTCTGGCATGGCACCTAATGGAGAATCCTTCTTTAGTTGTTCATCTTTGTATGTCAAAGTAGCCTCCCTTCTTTCATCTATGATGTGTATGAGTTCTGGCTGATTAATCTCTGGAGAAGCCAACCTTGGTGCTTGTGATTGCCCCTGAATGGTGGCAGTCATAGCTGTAGTCATCTCTTCTATTTTTTTTCTCCAGTAGAACAACTTGCTCATCCCTTAGGAGGATAACCCTACGCAGCTCATCTATGGCGTTCTCTTCAGTGTGAGGTTAAGCCTCGCGCGCAGATGTGGTAGCTCTGGTTTTGATCACATGGACATCCATGAAATCTTCCTCCAAATAATCACTGTAATCAAAATCTTCATTATCACTATTGATGGAAATTATGTGTTCTCAAGCTAACTCAAAAATCTCGATTTTGAGTTTCTCAACTTTTTCCTCAATTATCAATTCCTTGATTGCTTTATGAGAGAATTGAAATGTAAGTATCAACTCAAAGATGTGAGAATTGAAATGTAAGTATCAATACAAAGATATGAGAGAATTGAAATGTACGTATCAACTCAAAGATGTGAGAATTACAATGTAAGTATCAATTCAAAGATGTGAGAGAATTGAAGTGTAAGTATCAATTCAAAGATATGAGAGAATTGAAATGTAAGTATCAACTCAAAGATGTAAGAATTGAAATGTAAGTATCAATTCAAAGATGTGAGAGAATTGAAATGTAAGTATCAATTCAAAGATATGAGAGAATTGAAATGTAAGTATCAATTCTAGGAGAGAGTTAAAATTTAGGTATCAACCTCGAAATGTGAGATTCAGGATTTAGGTACTGATTTGAAGATGTGATTTGGAACTTACAAAGAGCTTGTCGTGTTGAATTTGCGGTAGTGTGTCATGTGGAAAGGTTGATCTTGAAGAAGATTTGTAGAGCTTCGTGGAGTTTTGTACAAAATGCAAAATTTTGCGAGGATGTGTAGAGAGTTAGTGTAGACAATGATGGTTGTGTCGCGCGCACAAAGAGTAGGAAATTTTGAAAATGGAAGTATCCACTCAACAGGTTTATTTTATTTTCCTGTTGTGTTTATGACAATTTAATTTTTCCAAATTTGTNTCAAAATTTTGCGAGGATGTGTAGAGAGTTAGTGTAGACAACGATGGTTGTGTCACGCGCACAAAGAGTACGAAATTTCGAAAACGGAAGTATCCACTCAACAGGTTTATTTTATTTTCCTGTTGTGTTTATGACAATTTAATTTTTCCAAATTTGTTTTTTAAGGTTTTAATTTCAATTGGTTGATTTTCAAAAGAAATTTCATTATTTATTTATTACAATTATCTTTTTTTGTGTTTTATTTATTGTTGAAAATTTGTCATTTTGTTCTTTGTTCATTGGAACTCTGAACCATCGCAAGGTTTGCGGCTTTCATCCATCTCACAAAAAGGCAATTGACAAAAAGGCACAACTTGAGAGAAATTTCCATTAATCTGCTTCAATAAAGATGCTACAGATCAAACATAGGGTAATGCCTCCAAGAGAGTACATCATGTAATACATGCTGAAATGCATTGAGAGTCTTTTCAAGATATGAGTACATCATAGACTGATTACATCAGATATAT
Organism: Phalaenopsis hybrid cultivar; assembly: GCA_002079205.1. Taxonomy (NCBI): domain Eukaryota; kingdom Viridiplantae; phylum Streptophyta; class Magnoliopsida; order Asparagales; family Orchidaceae; genus Phalaenopsis; species Phalaenopsis hybrid cultivar. The sequence continues at coordinate 234,688 of JXCR01139534.1, forward strand.
GTCATGCTTGTTAAAAAGCAAGCGAATCCTTTGAGCTTGGTATATCGAGCTCTTGATCAAGCAGACCTTCTGAGTCATGCTCCAGGATAAGAGTTCCCTTTGCATGTATTCAGAGGTACAACCTTCTCATAGCTCGTAAGGAAATAGTCCTTACAACTCCGGGTCTTGCTGGAATCCATATGGTATCTTGTTGTTATCCATCCTGCTGAAGGTCACGGACACCCTACAGTGTCGTACTCCTGGTATGCAGTATTTGACCACGTCTGCACAATTTCCCTTGAGAACAAGTACTGAACCAACTGGGAGAGAAATTTCCACAGCTCCTCTGAATTCACGAGGGCCGATTATATCGATTTCTTTTTCAAACAAAATATTGCTCTTACTCATGAATGGGACCATGCAAAAAGGCCTCACAAAGTCATGATGGTCAATGTGCAGGGGAATGCAGTCACCTTCTTCATAAATATTGATGATGCAACTGTTAGGAATGCAAGTGGCGGGTAGGATATTCCACTTGACCATTATTTTTATCATCCAATTTATCATCGGTGGTAACAGATCCATCTGATAGTATCTGAGAATCCCTGGCGGATTCCCCTGTCTGTCGTTTGTAAAATTGTAGTAACATCCGCACTGGATGGTGATTCTTCCTTTTCCACGCATCCACTTCTTCGGCTCAAAATATGTTCTTTCCATGAGAAGGCCTGCTCGGCCTCTATCTCTCAAATTGAAGATGCAGTCAAGGATGCTTCTTTCATCAGTTTCAGAGAAAACCCTGGTATATAGCTCCAGGTCTTCCAATATGTTGATAAACTTTCCTTGAACCTCTTCGTAGAATTCGAATTCTCTTTTTTTTACCTTGCTTATTTTGTAATATTCCACCATACCGGGAGCTGGCAGTCGTCTAGGACGTTCCTTCCTCCGGGCCTTGGCAAGAATCCAAACCGGTGCTGGTTGATCTGGGATATGAGATTTCACCTCAAGCGGGATGTATGATCCTGGGCTCCATGATGCGCACTGGTCCGCCCCCAGTGGGAAATATGGTTCATTTGCCACAAAATCTAGAGTCTAAAACTCGTTGGTGCTTGCAGTGTATTCTTCTAGGGTACTGAAATGTTGTAGATGTAGGACGTTGCAGTCCGGGCATTCTACAAATGCGCCCGTGACTGGTGTCCTGGCTGGTATCTAGACATTGCATGTTGGGTAACCTCTACACAAGATATCTGGGACCAGAGGTACATCTGATCCTATCAGAAATCTTGATTCTTCATCTGTAGTAGGCAGGCTGGCAGAAGTTTCTCTCAGCTCTGGATTGTAGATATGTCCTTCAGGGATGGGGGTAAGAAAACTGCTTACGTTTCTTTGGCACTTACGCTCCTGTCGCAGAAAGGCTCTCTATTTCTTCTGGCTTGCGTTTCTGCGTTGTGTTCTGCGGAGTGGGGTATTTGGTATTTGTTCACTGTGGGCAGCTATTAAGCCCCTTGCTGGAGTAGCTATCATGGAGGGCAGTCGGCTGGGCCCCTCCATCGGAATCTTGTTCTATTATCACGTTTTTACCCTTGCGTGACACGTCTTTATGAGTGGTCACCCTCAACAGTGAGGGTAGTCCCTTCTTTTTTTCATTGCTGACTATGCCCATTAAAGGACCGTCATAGTCCATATCAATGTAGTTGAAATCCATGTCGAAATCTATGACACCTCCTTGTGGCGCCATCTCTTTATTTAGGGCGAGGTTCCAGCCATCCTGGAAGGCAAAGATCAGCCTCTGTCCTGACATTTTTTTTGCAGACGACATAAACAAACGTCAGTGGGCCAAAGTTTGGCATGAACAAGAACAAAACAGAGTATCCATTAAAGTAAATTTTAGTTTGNACGTCTTTATGAGTGGTCACCGTCAACAGTGAGGGTAGTCCCTTCTTTTTTTCATTGCTGACTATGCCCATTAGAGGACCGTCATAGTCCATATCAATCTAGTTGAAATCCATGTCGAAATCTATGACACCTCCTTGTGGCGCCATCTCTTCATTTAGGGCGAGGTTCTAGCCATCCTGGAAGGCAAAGATCAGCCTCTGTCCTGACATTTTTTTCTGCAGACGACAGAAACAAACGTCAATGGGCGTAAGTTTGGCATGAACAAGAACAAAACAGAGTATCCATTAAAGTAAATTTTAGTTTGTTTTGGTAAAAATTATTACTCATTTATGTGTGAGTTTTATTTTAATTTAATGGAATACTTAAATCCAAAAGTAGAAAGTAGAACGTGTGAAGTTCAAAAATTTTCTGAAAATTTTCATTATATATGAGATTAATTACAAAATTTAGACCCGGTCGTAGACATATGACCATATAGATAACCCTAAAAACAATCAAGGTTTCAAAGTTTCAAAGCAAGTAAAGGCAAGCAAAGGCAGGCAACATCAGGCTGCGTAATAGGTTTTTAGGTAACGTTCATTTATCGGTAACATGGGTCTTTCACCCCAGAAGTCCACTAACTGGTAGGCTCCTCCTGTATAACCTTCTCAACGACAAATGGTCCCTCTGGGGGACACACCATTTCCTTAGCGAGTTTTGCTAAAGTGTCGGCATGAGCATTATCTCCCCGAGGAATCCGGTAGAAAGTCANTAAGTAAAGGCAAGCGAAGGCATGCGACATCAGGCTGCGTAATAGGTTTTTCAGGTAACATTCATTTAACGGTAACATGGGTCTTTCACCCCGGAAGTCCACTAACTGGTAGGCTCCTCCTGTATAACCTTCTCAACGACAAATGGTCCCTCCGGGGGACAAACCATTTCCTTAGCGAGTTTTGCTAAAGCGTCGGCATGAGCATTATCTCCCCGAGGAATCTGGTAGAAAGTCACCTCCTGCTCCAGGAGCTTCATCGCTTACAGATGGTATTTTGCTATTCTTTGTATTAGAATTTTGTATTGTCCGGCGACTTGCTGGATGACAAGTTGAGAGTCACCATAAATGGCAAAAATTGCCAATTCCAATCCAGTGATTAAGGCTTCATATTTTGCTTCATTGTTGGTACATGGCTCTGTCAGGTGGTACAAAAACCTTAACATACCCTTATCTGGCGTGATAAAGATCAAACTGATCCCTGCTTTGTCTGGTATAACTGTGCCTGATCCCTTGTCTTTCCTAGCTGACGAGGCACCATCGAAGTACATTTCCCAGCGCTGCGCATTAGAAAATTCCATCTGTAGTAGCATCTCATCTGGTAACTCATCGTTGAGAGAGGACCCAGCTGACAGTGGGTGTGTAGTGAGAAAATATGCTAAAATTTGTCCCTTGATAGCACAGAGGGGCACAAAAGTTATATCAAATTGCAATAAGATCATTGACCCGGAGAGTGTTGGTCGGGTCATCAAATATTGCAATGGATTAACATTCGAAATTAGGGCGATCTTATGAGAAAGCATGTAATGTCTAAGCTTTTGAGTGGCAAAAATACAGACAATGCTTCTTAATAGGTGGATATCTTACCTCCGTCGGTATTAGACGACGGCTCAAGTAGTAGAGAGCATTTTTTTTTCCTCCTCATTAACTTGGGCTAAGAGGGCTCCAAGAGAGTCATCCAAAGCCGCGGTATAAAGTATCACCGTTTTTCTTAGGATAGGGGCTGCCAAAACAGGTGGTGTCATTAAATATTGTTTAACGTCCTCAAAGGCCCGTTGGCATTTTTCTTCCCAAATAAATTTGGCGTCCTTTTTAATTAATGCCAAGAAAGGCTGACACTGACATTTTTCTTCCCAAATAAATTTGGCATCCTTTTTAATTAATGCCGAGAAAGGCTGACACCTCTGAAAAATAAAGCGTCTCAGATATGCCAACTTCCCCTAGAAGGAACGTAGCTGCTTCAAGGTTTTAGGGGGAGGCATTTCTAAGATAGCTTTAATCTTATCCGGGTCGATCTTAATTCCCCAATGACGGAAAACAAATCCTAGAAATTTCCCGGAGGTGACATCGAAAGCGCACTTTAAGGGATTCATTTTAAGGTCATATTGTCGTAAACGTTCAAACACAATCCTCAAATTTTACAAATGGTCTATTTTTTGTTTATTTTTTATGACCAGGTCATCCACGTAGCATTCTACTTGATTGTGAATGAGGTTGTCAAAAATCTTCGTCATTTCACGCTAATATGTTTCTCTAGTGTTCTTTAGGTCGAACGGCATCACTGTGTAGCAGAAGATTCCAATCGGTGTTCTGAAAGCTGTAAGCACTGCATCTTTGGGAGCCATCTTGATTTGGTTATACCCCGATGATCCGTCCATGAAGGAGAAAATCTCATTTGTTAAGGTGATGTCCACCATCATTTCTGGAATAGGCAGTGGAAACTCGTCTTTTGGAAATACCTTGTTCAAATCTCTGAAGTCGACACAAACGCGGATCTGTCCATTTTTCTTTTTAACCCGTACAATATTGCCTAACCACGTGGGGTACTGCTCTTCTTTAACGAATTTGGCGTCTATAAATTTCTTTACCTCGGCGATGGCTTGTTGTACTATTTCGAGGCGCATTCTCCTAGGATCTTGTTTTACTGGGGTTACATTCTTGTCCACCCCAAGTTTATGGACTGCAACCTTTGCGGACAACCCTGGCATTTCATCGTAGCTCTATGCGAAGCAATCTTTGAACTCTGCTAGTAGTTTGACCAGTTCTGCAGATTCTTCGTCATCAAGTAGAGAACTTATAAATGTAGGTCGGGGGTCGCTCTTCAGTCCCGAGGTTAATCTCTTTCAATTCATCGACAGTGGATTTAATTTCTTCCTCAAATTTTGGGGGAGCATCTTCTATTGGTTGATCAGTAGAATTCTTTCTCAAATTTTGGCAGAGCATTTTCTATTGGTTGATCGGTAGATTCATCCTCTATATTGAAACAATCCTCTTCTAACTCACTAGTAACAACCATGCAAAATTCAGAATCATCGACTTGTCCAACTGTACCAAATCTGAGACCTTCTTTTGAATTGGGAGCTCGTCTTTTAGTATTCCACAATTTTTCAANATTTCACATTGTTTCCATTTGTTCACTGAGCAAGAGGGTATTTTTATTTTATTTTTGTGATTTTTCTACACAAAGTTACCAATTATCTAAGTTAAGGGTATTGAAATAAAAAATAAAAGGCCCTATATATATATTTAAACCGCACGTGCCACCTCAACCTACGACGGCTCCGAAGGCATGCGTGGCGCGCTCTGGTTGGATGCCGTCGTCCATGTAGCTTGCTGACTCAGCCCGTTGTTTATGTCCCGAAGTGTTGTCCAGCTTGATCTCCCCCATCCATCTGATACACGCTCAATCAAACGGCTCCCCGTCATCATCCCCGATAGAATGATCCCGTACCCGTCCACACTAAAACCTCAAGATCTCAGCCTAGACTCAACCAAATCACTTCAGGTTTGATCCTATGGACTTGTCTAAGTGAGACGAACACATCCATACGGTTAAGATGCCATGAAATCAAGCTTAAGTAAATGCGTCTAAGTGAGGCGAACACATCCATACGGCTAAGGTACCATGAAATCAAGCTTAAGTAAATGGATCAAAATAAGCTCGGAAGGAGGAGGAGTTTTATACCTTTGCTCTGAGAAGAGAAGCTTCGATCAGAGGTGCTCGGCACGTTCGTTGTAGTGAGACGAACACATCCATATGGTTAAGATGCCATGAAATCAAGTTTAAGTAAATGGAGAATCAAAATAAGCTCGGGAGGAGGAAGGTGTTTTATACCTTTGCTCTGAGAAGGGAGGCTTCAATCAGAGGTGCTCGACACATTCTTTAGGAGTTTATATATTTGCTCTGAGAAGGGAGGCTTCGATCGGAGGTGCTCGACATGTTTGTTGGGGTCCAAGGAGGCTAGGGATTGAGTCCCTGGTTTGGTGTAAGGCCTAGGTATGAATTCGACCAAGCTCGATTTCAGGTGTTGGTCTAGAGCTATAGTAAAAGCTTGTAAGTCTAGGTATGAATTTGACCAAGCTCGATTTCAGGTGTTGGTCTAGAGCTATGGTAGAGGCTCTGTGGAAGGGGGATTTGAAAGGGCTCTGGCTTCTTTCACTCTTGTGAAGGTGTGGGCACAAGCAATTGAAGTTTGGTGGGGTGTGAGCTTCTTTCACTCTTGTGAAGGTGTGGGCACAAGCAATTAAAGTTTGGTGGAGTGTGGAGGATCTTCTTTCACTCTTGTGAAGGTGTGGACACAAGTAATTGAAGTTTGGTGGAGTGTGGAGGTGTATTATTTCACCCTTGTGAAGGTGTGGGCACAAGAATTTGAAGTTTGGTGGAGTGTGGAGGTGTATTGGGTTCTGTCCTGGTTTCCGGCAGGGTTGCAAGCTCAAAGTTGAGCTCCGGCAATGGGAATGGGTGAGGGAAAATGGTTGGAATGTACTGAGGGGAACTTAGGGAAGCTCTATGTGAGGTTTGGAGAGACCTTTCTAAGGAAATTTCAGGACACCTCTCATGGTTGTGGGAGGTGAGTTCTTAAAAAAATGGCCATGGGGTGGCACTAAGGGCATAAGTTTGGGTGCATTGTGGTGCTTAGGTGGAGGGCAGAGGAGCTCTTCAATTTGAATGAGCTGGCCTCTAAAATTTGGGTGAGGTGTCATGGGAGTGGCTCTCGGTTTTGGGCTTTTTCGGCCACTAGGCTGGCCGGCCGGCCAGAGGGAGGTGGCTAGGAGCTCAGGGAACCCAGAGGATGGCCACTAGGTTGGCCGGCCGGCCAGGGGGAGGTGGCTAGGAGCTCAGGGAACCCAGAGGAATCCATCGGCCACTAGGCCGGCCAGCCGGCCAGGGGGAGGTGGCTAGGAGCTCAGGGAACCCAGAGGAATCCATCACAGCAGGTCGACCGGCCAGGGGGAGGTGGCTAGGAGCTCAGGGAACCCAGAGGAATCCATCACAGCAATTCCAGCCAGCCAGGGGGAGGTGGCTAGGAGCTCAGGGAACCCAGAGGAATCCATCACAGCAATTTATTGCAATATGTGTTTGGATTTGGCAAAGATATCTTAAGCATGTGCATTTTTGGAAATAAGATCCCTAAATTTGGATTTGGCAAAGATATCTTAAGCATGTGCACTTTTGGAAATAAGATCCCTTAATTTGGGGGACCTTTGGGGATTTGGCAAAGATACCTTAAGCATGTGCATTTTTGGAAATAAGATCCCTTAATTTGGGTGCCGGCTGTCCAGGGGTAGGTGGCTAGGAGCTCAGGGAACCCAGAGGAATCCATCACAACAATTTAATGCAAATGTGCTTTGATTTGGAAAACATATCTTAAGCATGTGCATTTTTGGAAATAAGATCAGTTAATTTGGGGGACCTTTGGTCCATAGCTTGATTTAGGTGATTTCATGGTGTTTGGACTGGTCACTAAGTCCAACTAATGGCTGTGGTGGAGTTAATTTGGTGGCCTTAGGGTGGTTAGGTCACATTTAGTGCATGGGTCCAAATGGGTGCAAATGACCAAAAATTGGGTTTGGGCTAGATTCTCCATTTCAATTGGTCCCAATATTTTTTTCATTTGGTGTAGATGATCAAAATGAACAACTTTGGTGAAGGATGGAAGTGGTTTTGAGTCCAATTGGGGGGTCAATTTGAGAGAATTTTGAACTTTAATTAATTTGGTGATGTTGGGCTAGACTTTGATCTAGATTGGGTTAGCCTTGGGCTAAGTCCAAATTGATTATTTTAAATGGTCAATAAAGACCTCATGAAGAGCTTTCAACATGAATTGGATGCGAATTTGGAGTTTAAGGCAATCAATTGGGTGAAATTTGGGGACTTAGCCAATTTGGGGCTAAATTTGAAAATTGTCAAATGGATTTTAGGCTTAACCAAGGTCCATTGATGGTTGATTTTGATGTATAGTAATGTTATCAAGATTTTGCAACATCAATTGGGGCCAATTGCCTAGGCCATGGGTTCAATTTAGTGAGATTAAGTCATATGGTCAAAATTGGGCTCAAAATCATGGACCAATTGAGCTTGGATTTTCTTTAATTTGGTCATATCAAAGGTTAATTTGAGTTTAGGATTGGAATTCGGGTCGATTGAGATACAATTGATGGACATTTGAGTTGGATTTGGGGAAATTTGGGTCTTCAAAGGGAAATTTATGGATTTTTATTAAAGATGGTCAAATTGGCCAAATTGGGTCATGTAGTAGTTGAGAGAAATGACATTGGGAATATTTAAGCTTTATTAGGATTTTCTAGGAATTTTTAAAATTTTTGGAATTTTTAGCTATGGAGGGGTATTTTGGTAATTTGGGGGTGTTTTAGGGGTAAAAGGCCAAGATGGGTATTTTGGTAGATTTGAGGTATCAACCATCATCAATAAGCCATAGAACAATGAGAACCCCATTTTGGGTCCTCTACATAGTGGTCTTAACTAAACCATAGCCCTAGGGCTAGTAGGTTTAGGGGATCATCTACATCAGTATCCCAAAAGATCAAGGGATCTAGGCTAGAAATTTGAGTTCAGGGTTGTCAGTGATAGTGGGTGCAGATAAGTGTAGTGAATGCCTTAGTTCCATACCAACACCCAAGGTCAACCCTAAGGTCCAGCAATCCTAAGGGTGACTCATCTTAAGTTTCCCCCACAGGGACCCCACCTACTAAGTATTTAGAGGTTGAGTGCAACATGTGGAACTTCAAGCTGAGTAGAGAAGAGTTTGGAATTCCTAATGGTGAGGGTTCCATGTCTAGTTTTCTAAGAATAGTCAATAGGAAAATTCTATGGCTAGACCTTAGTCTACTAAAGAGGAAAAACTAAACCTCAACCAAAAATGAGGTCAACAAATGGACCCCCAATAGGTGTGGTGTGCTGGGCAAGCACACCGCGAGTATTGGCGTTGACCGACGAGATCAACAAAAACCAATACAAACTCCTAAGTCAACAGACCTCGAAGTATGTGTAGAGTTTTGTGTGTGATTTATTTCTGCCGGGGAATAAGCAGGTGATCGTCTGGTTGAAATCAAGGAGTAGAGACTCTCGCTGGGGATTGGAGAGTGAATTTTGAGTTATAAAATTTTAGGTATTTATAAAAAATGGGAATTAGTATGTAAGTGCTAACCTCGAGGTGGGAATTGAAATTTGGGTATCAATCTCAAAATAAGAATCAGATGTCATAATCCATTAAAGGTGGTCTTAAAACTGATTTCAAAAGATGAGAATAGGATGCCTTGAATTAATCAAAGGGCTTATTCCCTCAACCTCAAGAATATCGTTGAATTTGATTCAAAAGATTGCAATAGGAGGGGTTCCTAAAGCAATAGGATGGGCTCCTAAAGCAACGTAGAATCAAATGTGAAATCCTCAACCTCTGAAATATTGCATAATTTGATTTGAAAGATTGCGATAGGTGGGGCTCCTAAAGCAACGAAGAATCAGTTGTAAAATCCTCAACCTCTAAAATATCATATAATTATTGCAAAGTGATGCGGAATCAGATGTAAAATCCTCATCCTCTAAAATATTGTGTGAACCATTGCAAAGCAATGCGGAATCCGATGTGGAATCCTAATCCTCTAAAATATTGTGTGAATCATTGCAAAGCAATGCAGATCGGATGTGAAATCCTCATCCTCTAAAATATCGGGTGAATCATTGCTAAGCAATGCAAAATCAGATGTGAAATCCTCATCCCCTAAAATATCGTGTGAATCATTGCTAAGCAATGCGGAATCAGATGTGAAATCCTCATTCTCTAAAATATCATGTGAATCATTGCTAAGCAATGCAGATCAAATGTGAAATCCTCATCCTCTAAAATATCGGGTGAATCATTGCTAAGCAATGCATAATGAGATGTGAAATCCTTATTCTCTAAAATATTGTGTGAATCATTGCTAAGCAATGCGGAATCAGATGTGAAATCCTCATCCTCTAAAATATCATTTGAATCATTGCTAAGAAATGAGGATCGAATGTGAAATCCTCATCCTCTAAAGTATCAGGTGAATCATTGTTAAGCAATACAGAATCAGATGTGAAATTCTTATCCTCTAAAATATCGTGTGAATCATTGCTAAGTAATGCTGAATCAGATGTGAAATCCTCATTCACTAAAATATCGGGTGAATCATTGCTAAGCAATGCGGAATCACATGTTAAATCCTCATCCTCTAAAATATCAGGTGAATCATTGCTAAGCAATGCGGAATTAGATGTGAAACCCTCATCCTCTAAAATATCGCGTTTCGAATTTGTGGTAAACTAGTAGAATTTATGAAGATTGACATTGGTGAGGAAAAATTGTGAAACTTTGTGAGATTTTGTGCAGAATGTGAAATTCCGCGGGCATATGAAGAAAACTGGTGCAGACCATGGTAGTTACGCTACGCAAGAAAAGAGTAAGAAACCTTAAACTCAAGAAATTCATCATTTTCTTTTCTTTTTGTTAGGATTTGGACCCAGTTTCAGACAAGCAATACGTCTGAGCTTCTAAGAATGAGTCTTTGTCTCTGAAACATTGCAAGGTACAGTACTTCTTGAAGTATAGTCCATTGACAAATGACAAGTGTAGAAAATAGCCCATCCTTATGGTACCATCGGAACTATATTCTTTCAAGTACACATAACATATGTGTTATTTCAACGGATATCATGGCTGAACAGGCCGCAAGTTCATAGCTTCGTTCATAGTTTTCATCATTTGATTTGTTGCAGATTCTGTAAAGGTTGTTGAAGTTGTCTTTGAGAAATCTTTCTAATATTCTTCGAGTTGAAGTTGGAGTTGTATTTGCTTGATATTGAAGGACATGACTTCAGATTTGAATTTCCATTCATTGCTAATATCATCGTCATTTCTTTAATTCATTTTATCTGAGCCTAAGCAGATTTCAGAGTTTTGGTTGTGTGATCAAAACATTTTTTGTTTTCCAAGGATATTTCTAAGTCAATTAAAAACCGACCAAAAGACATAAGATTGTTGAACTCTTTCTTGAATATAATATCAGAAGAAATTTTTTTTAAGAGAGCATTTTAAGTTTCATTAATCAGGGGAAACTCAGACACTAATTTTTAATTATACGTCCACCTCAAGCTTCTTCTCAGGGAGACTTTTCTTTTTCTTCCATTTTTTTTCCATGTTTTGTTGAGAATTACTATATCTGGTAGAGCATGATTTAAAGATTTTGAATGTCTTAATTCAGACACCAATTTTTTTATTATAAGCTCACCTCAAGCTTCTTCTCGGGAAATTTTCACACAACAATTTTTTTTTTTGCTCCCTTTATTTTCTGAGAATTACTATATCTGGTGGAACATATTTATTTTAAAGATTTTGAATGTCCAAATTCTCCTGATTAATAATCCTAAAATGCTTCTTAAGTCAAATTATGGGATATTATAACTCGTTTGAAAGTCAGGACCCAGTCACGTGGCAGGAAATTAAAAGGCTCGTGATATCCCGAGTCAACTATTCGTATTTCAACCACACTATCTTTTTTTGAAGTCAACTTAGGACCCAATCCAAATTCTTTAAAGTTGATGACTCAAATATTAGGGCATTAATTTCATTCTCCTCTTAAGTCATAGTCTTATCAAAACATCCAAATATTCTTTGAGGTGATCGGTTTTTTTTTTAATTGCACAATCCTGAACAACAACAAACCCTTTTATTTCATTAATTATGGTGGGAGGGATGAGATAGACTAACATTGATCATGTTAATTTCTCATTAAAAAAAAAGTAGTAACACAATAGTAGCCAAGAGGCATTTCATTCATTGACAATTGCATAGGAATGGGTTGGAACAAACAAATCGACCGAAATCATATTAATAGAACCTCTTTCAGCTTTCTTAAAAATTTTCATCTAGGATTGTTACGTCCCCATTCTTGAACTTCTCTTCAAGCAAGTCTTTGAAACTATAACACTCTTCTAAGGTGTGTCCGATGAATCTGTGGTACGGGCAATATCTCGGATGTCCTTTCTTGTTGACCTCGTCGGGCTTCTTTGGCTTGGGCAATCTGAACTTGGGATTCTTGATCAGACGGTGGAACATCATTTTTGTCGCTTCATCTTTAAAAGAGTATATCCCATTTGATCGAGTTTTCATGATTGGAACTTGTCTTTCATATGTCTGGCAAGGACTCTGTTGAGATGATTGTTGAATATTCTGATGAGGACGTTGGAAGGTTTGTTGATGTCGTTCGGCTTGTATTTGCTATTGTCGTTTTCCTCTGCTAACCACATCAACTGTCCCAAATTTCTTCTCAAATATCTTGGTTATCATGGGCTTCTCATCCATCTCGTGAGAATCCATATACTTGACATCTTCTTGCAGATTGCTAGCTTTGTTGAGTAGCATCTCGAAAGACTTGATAGTGAGTTGTTTAAGCATGAAAGCTACTAGCCCATGGATGCTCTTGAGTAAAATCTCAATCGCATGATGTTCCTGCAGCTGAGTTTCACATTTCATGCTAAGGTTTCTCCACCTCAAAATGTAATCTGCTAAAGTCTCATCAGGCTTTTATTTTTTTACCACGAGATCTCAAATAGAAATATGATGCTGTACTCCGGCAAATCTTTTTACAAATAATAGTTCAAACTCGTCGAATGTCTTCACCACTCCGTTGGGCAACTCAGCATACCAATCAAATGCTATTCCTAACAAGCTGCCAACGAACTATTTACATAGTAAAGCTTCGTTATTTCTTGTGTTGCCACAACTGGCTCAAAAATGTGCTATGTGTTGTTTGGGATTTCCAGTCCCGTCAAATAGCTTAAAGTTTGGTGACACAAAACCCTTGGCGTAGGGTATGGCATCAAACTCCTCCGGGTAAGGTCTACCCTTTAAAGTCAATGCACTGCCCTTAGACTGGGTTAAGGCCTCTCGAACTTGTTCAACCATTTGTTTAAATTCATTTTCCAGTATGACGCTTTGGGACATAGTATTTATTCGGTTGTTCATCAAAGGTGAATTCTTTTCTTTCATTTGCAACATGAATGGTTTATGGTTGGTTCATTTCTGGAAGCGTCATCTGCGGTGATTGTGACTGTCTTTGCATTGTAATCACGGTGGTCGTCAATTCTTCGATTTTCTTTTCTTGATGATTGATATGTTAGTCCCTTTGTTACGTGGCCCCTTGCCTCTCATTCGTGGTGTTCTCTACACCAAAAGATGGAGCGTTGCACACAGACAAATTGGCATGGGACTCGACAACATTGATTTCTGTTAATTTTTCATCCATGTAATATGGCACATTGTAATCTTCATCATTCATATATTTTCCTTGTTCTTCAGATAATCACGCAATATTGGCTCAGAGTCTCTCCAACTTAGCGTTAATCATATTTCCTTTGATTACTTTTAGGTCAATTGGGGGTTTTAGAAGAATATCATTTCTTTTGTTGAGCACCTGTGTGGTTCTGTAGAAGTTAATTGAATCAATCGAAATCATATTTACGGAACCTTTTTCAGGTTCTTTCAAACACTCTTTTAGGATCGTTACATTTCAACTTTTGAAATTTTTCTCAAGCCAATCCTTGCAGATAAAGAAATTTTCTATTGTGTTGCCGAGTAACTGGTGGTATGGACAATATTGAGGATGATCTTTCATATTGGCTTCCTCTGGCTTTTTCGAGTTTGGTAGACTAAATCCTTGTTCCTTTAACAATTCATGGAACATCTTCGACCTGGCTTCCTTTTTGAAGGAATACACCACTTTCTGTCGTTCTGCCACATATATCCTTTTATTCTCTGCTCGATATGATCTTCGTTGAGGTGGTTGTTGGCTAGACTGGCCATATTGTTGTGCCTGTTGTTGGCTGGATTGCCGAGGTTGTTTGGCTTTCAAAATTTCTTGGTTGCGCCTCCTTTCCTGTGCCTTTATGAGTTGTGCAGGCTTTGAATTGGACCCAATATTAAATTCAGAAAGTAATGTGGCATAAGCGTCAACTGACTCTTCCTCTTGTAGAATATCTTCTCCCTTACTCGGTAAAATAGTTGGCACGGTGACGGTGAATCCGGTAGTTGGAGCAGAAATAGTTCTCTGAGAAATTTGAACGCTCCCAACGATAGACTTTTCAACACTAGTAGGGTTGTTTTCAATTAACACCTTCGAAGGGGAGAATTCTTTAGTAGACTTCAAGTTGAACTCTATAGTAGGCTCCACAGACTTATTTGTTTCAAACTTCATCAGTGTGACGACCACCTTCCAGAACTTAACTCCAATATCATCGAACCCTTGTCCAAATTTAATAACTGTCAGTTCAGGTAGTTCATCTCTATTGACAGCGAACTCCATTCCAGAGGCAAAAGAAAATATTAACCTTGGCAAAGGCATTGTCCCTGTCATTTGAAGAATTTCTGAAAGTCAGCGATGTCCCGTGCCTTGCAGTTTCGACAGAAGTACTCAAATTGACGCACTTGTCTTATAAACTGGACATATCCTTTATTATTTTAGTTTTCAAATTTGTTATTGATTTGTGAGTAAAGCATCGAAGAGTTGCAATTACCAAATTGAAAAAGCGTGAAGAGGTGCAACAACTTGGCTTCATTCACATAAAAGCAAACCGAAACCCGAAGGAGACAAAGAAATGCTAAATTTAGGACCCGTAGAAGACCAACTTTACAACGCATAATGCCCAGGCGGAACTAGTCCACCGACACACCTATTGGGGGTTCGACCCCACATGAAAATTTAAAGAGTCCTTAATGGCCTTCTGAACCCCCTCTATTCAAAGATGGTTGAACAGCTAGTCCTGAAGTCCAAGGAGTTAGTTGTACTTTCCCAAGACAGAAATGGGTAAAGTATGCCAACGGAAGAAGGATAATTTAGTCCAAGAGGGACATGGACACATTACCAATGTGTGGAGATAATATTTCTTGATTTGTATGGAGAGAAAAGTTTGTCCCCAGCGGAGTCGCCAGAAGCTGTCGGCGCTATTTCGGGTTGGTTTGCGGGGAGTTCCCTGTAAGAAGCTGTCGGTCATCAGCATCAAAATTCCGTCACCTGCTTCGGAAGGACGTTGAAGTATGAAATCAAACTGACCCCATATTTTTCATAGTTTAAAAGAAGGACGTTGAAGTATGAAATCAAATTGACCCCATATTTTTCATAGTTTAAAATGAAAGAGCTTTGTTCCTCAAATCCTGTATCTATCCTAAAGGATAAACACAAGACTTGAGGATGAGGCTCGATCAAATAAACTAAGGAAAGTATGACATCAGTTTGGTCTGCAAAACCTTTGTATTTGCCGACAAGTTCCCCTATTTAATATAAATAATTAAGTTGGTCTGCGAAACCTTTGTATTTGCCGACAAGTTCCCCTATTTAATATGAAAGATTAAATAAAGCATAAACACAAGACTTGAGGATGAGGCTCGATCAAATAAACTAAGGAAAGTATGACGTCCGTTCTGAAATCTTTGTATTTGCCGACAAGTTCCCCTATTTAATATAAAGGATTAAATAGGGTTTATTGAAACCTTTGTATTTGCCGACAAGTTCCCCTATTTAATATAAAAGATTAAATAGGATTTAAAACCTTTGTATTTGCCGACAAGTTCCCCTATTTAATATAATGGATTAAGTAGGGTTTATATTAAGCTGGGATCGTACATGCTTCCTATAAGGGAAAGCCCCTATAGTTAATTACATCCTAAATGACCGAAGTCACTTAAGAAGACTCTCGATAAAAATCAGAAAATATTGTCTTCAAAGAATTTCAAAGTGTAGGACTCTTTAAAAAAATCGGACGTAGAGGTGTGAAAGGGGATTTGGTTCAAATTTGGAACATTTTATTATAGGACCCAAAGGAAGAAGAACTAGGGGATGTCATCGATCCAGAGGAGAACCTTGGTAACTTCCCAAGCTATCCTAATGTTTGGCTTCAGTTTTGAGGAGAAGTATTTAAGTGTTTCATCCTGTTAATTTTATTTAGTTAGGGCTTATATTTTGTGAAATAATCACACAAATAGCCTGAAAGATGTGAGGATTTAGGTCGTGTCAAACGAGAACCTTGGAATCCTAAGACGAGTTAGGGCTTATATTGTATAGCAGGGCTATGCAAACGTCTAAAAATAAGGTGAGGATTTACGTTGCATAAGCAAGCAACCTCGAAGTCCTATGGCTTTTTTGTTTAAGTCTAAGGAAGGAAGATTGGTTTAGCTGGGGAAGGCAGGTTTCGTTGTTGAAGATGGTCGCGCTGCCCACCATGCTAGCTCCAAGCTCCTTGTCGCGACTAGTTTGAGTTTTCTAGCGTGTCAAGTTATAATGTCAAATTAGGTGGACCTATGGTTGAAGTTCCTTAAATTTTATGAGGGAATATTAAAGTTGATTAGAGCGACACAAGTTAGGATCCTATGGTTCCCTCGTTCATATTTTCTATTGGATTCACATAGTCCAAATGAACTTACTAAACCCAACTTAATGAGTTTCATAATTTCATTTAAGTCGTGGGAAGCCTCGTTTGCAACCGTAGGTTACCTTGTCCGAGGGATTCCCGATCATCCAATAGAGACGTCTTAATTTAGTTGAAGTTGTGGTTTTGTGTGAAGTTTGCGATTAAATTTTGAGTTGTTTTATATTTTGAATTTTGTGGCGGTGAATTTTGTCTTGGCTGATTTTAGTTATGGTTTTGGATTATGGTTATGGTTAACATGCATGTTTATGTAGGTAAATTCAAGCACGAAACAAGTAAGGAAAAGTCAGAAGAAAAATGGTACTATAAACTGTAAAAGCGTACCTGGCGAGTCTTCTCGTTCCACTACCTGAAACTTAAAATGCATGTTAAGGAAGTTTATGAAGAGCATGAAAGGTAAAATTTTGGTAATTTTCCTAACCTTATGTCATATCTTTGTGAGTCCTTAAAAGTTTAATTAAGGATTATTTCATTGAGCGAAGCATATTAAGTGTAATAGGTCTCTGAGGTATCCAACAAGTTAAGAGGAGGAAACAGGTCCATGCCTCTCCCTCATCAACTAGTTAAAAGCCTCGAGTCCATTTAAACTTATTATGTTGCTTAATGGTTCATCCTGTGAATACCCTTCACTCAGTGAACATTGATGTCTCAATTATCCTTGAGAATAGGGTCATTATCATTTATCATTTAACTTGAAAATTATGTGGGTGAAGACCCTTAAAGGGGCAAGTTAGTGTAATTTGAGCAGTTAGCCAAATTCTTAATCCTAATTAGACTTAGTGGTGTTTCAAGGATGTTTGATATAATTATGTTTATTTCTCTAATCCTCTTAGTCAATTTTGATTTAGCCTTAGTCACCACTAAGCCCTTAAGACTTAGGTGAGTGTCTTAATTAATTTTGAAAAGGGTTAAGCTTTAAGTGGTGATGATCCATGATTTGAATTTTATTTGAAAATCAAGATAGGGGCATTAAATTGATTAATTTTTTACTTCAAAAGTCATACCCCTAAGTCTAGGATCATTTAATTTTAATAAACTTCCAAATTTTAATAATTTAGAAATTTATTAATCTTAATTTTTTTTTTTAATGAGGAAAGTGAAATTGGTTTCTACCAATTAACCCCTTGTGTTTCAAGCATCAAATAAATGGATTAAGATTAGAGCTTACCCATTTTTCCTCCTTGAATTAAACATAAATGTTAATTAAGGCAAAATTTCCAAAATTACACATTTTCCCCTAAGGCTCTAACATTTCATAATTTGTAAAATTCAATTCAAATGACTTTGAAATTATTATCCTACCTTATTTATGAGTCAATTTAGATATCAGAGGGGAGAATGTGATTTTTTCAAAATTTAATTTTATTTATGTAATTATTTTCATGTAATGATAGGATTTTTCAAAGAAAATTCCTTACTTGACCAAGGTAAATTATAATCCTTTGAAATTTTTACTAGAGGTAGACCTTGACTAGAGAAGTCTTTAGATAAAATTTCATGATTTTTCCAATTTTCTGTGATTTATTAGAATTATTTTAAGTTCTAGGCTATTTAATAAATATAAAATATTTTAGGTGGTGAAAATTAAGTTTTATATTTTGAAAAAATCTCCCTAAGGTTAGAGAACTAAGAGGAGCAAATTTTCTTTTTTTTTTTTTTTGATTTTGTCTTGATTTATTGGAATTATTTTAGTGAAAACTCATTTTTAGCCTTTTAAAAAAAATTATTTTTAAGCTTTGAAATTCAATATCTTTATTTAGAAAATCACGGAAAATATTCTAATTATTCCTAAGTGATTAGGAAGAAATTTAGAACATTTTCATGAGTTCTTTTATTTTTGTGATTTTTATGGAATTTTAATTCTTTAAATATTTAGAATAGGCTAAAAATCAAATTTTTGTTTTAATTATCATTTTATTCTTAGAAAATACCCCTGATCACAGAGAACTCAAAAAACTAAGTTTCATAATTTTTTGAGTTATATTTTGATTTTTAAAAATCATTTAAGTGTTAAAAGTGGTATTTATCTTTTAAAATCAACTTAAGGTGTAAAATGAACTCAAAATATTTTGAAATTCTTATGATGAGTTCTCTGGATCATAAATCACATTGGAGATCAAAAATTCAGTCATTTAGATGTTTAAATTTTTCAAAATTAATTATCTTAGTGATTTAGTGTTTGTAAAATTTAAGGACATTTTAAATATCATGACCCACAAAATTATTTTCAAAGGTTTCTCTAGTCATGGTGGACCTTCCAAAATTTTCTTAGGAATTTATAATCAATATGCTAATTTCCATGATTATCTTAAAGAAATAATGTGAAGTAACTTAAAAAATATTGGTCTCTGTATAGGAAGCTCCTCTCACTATCGAAAAATTAGAAAATACTTCCCTGGACAGAGACTACAACATGTAAAAATTCCAAGCCAAGGTGATGTGCCATTATGCATGGAGAATCAAATGATTAAAAATAGTGTTTAATTAATTAAAAATAAAATATGCACCAAATGGACTTGAAATTTATTTTACATTGTTCCCCTTTGTTCACTGAGCAAGAGGGTATTTTTATTTTATTTTTGTGGTTTTTCTACATAAAGTTACAAATTTTCTAAGTTAAGGGTATTTAAGTAAATAAGAAAAGGCCCTATTTATCTATTTAAACTGTGCATGCCACCTCAACATACGACGGCTCCGAAGGCATGCGTGGCGCACTCTAGTTGGACGCCGCCGTCCACATAGCTTGCTGACTCGGCCCGCTGTTTATGTCCCGAAGTACTGTCAGGCTTGATCTCTCCCATCCATTTCATACACACTCGATCGAACAGCTCCCAATCATTGTCCCCGATAGAATGATCCCGTACCCGTCCACACTAAAACCTCAAGATCTCAGCCTAGACTCAACCAAATCACTTCAGGTTTGATCCTATGGACTCGTCTAAGTGTGGCCTAGACTCAACCAAATCACTTCGGGTTTGATCCTATGGACTCGTCTAAGCGAGACGAACATAATCCATACGGTTAAGATGCTATGAAATCAAGCTTAATTAAATGAAGAATCAAAATAAGCTCAGGAGAAGGAGAAGTTTTTTACCTTTGCTCTGAGAAGGGAGGTTCGATCAGAGGTGCTCGGCATTTTTGTTGGGGTCCAAGGAGGCTAGAGACTGAGTCCCTGGTCTTGGTGTGAGGCCTAGGTATGAATTCGACCAAGCTCAATTTCAGGTGTTGGTATAGAGCTATGGTAGAGGTTCTGTGGAAGGGGGATTTTATGGGGATTTGGCTTCTTTCACTCTTGTGAAGGTGTGGGCACAAGAAATTGAAGCTTGGTGGAGTGTGGAGGTGTACTGGGTTCTGTCCTGGTTTTCAGTAGGGTTTCAAGCTCAAAATTGAGCTCCAACAATGGAAATGGGTGGAATATTAGGCTGGGAGCTCAGCCAGGGGGAAGTGGCTAGGAGCTCAGGGAACCCAGAGGAATCCATCACAGTAATTTAATGCAAATGTGCTTTGATTTGGCAAAGATATCTAAAGCATGTGCATTTTTGGAAATAAGATCCCTTAATTTAGGGGACCTTTAGTCCATGTCTGGATTTAGGTGAATTCATGGTGTTTTTACTGGTCACTAAGTCCAACTAATGGTTGTGGTGGACTTAATTTGGTCGCCTTAGGGTGGTTAGGTCACATTTAGTGCATGGGTCCAAGTGGGTGCAAATGACCAAAACTTGGGTTTGGGCTAGATTATCCATGTTAATTGGTCCAAATAATTATTTTATTTGGTGTAGATGATCATAAGTAACAACTTTGGTGAAGGATGTAAGTGGTTTTGAGTCCAATTGGGGGGTCAATTTGAGGGAGTTTTGAACTTTAATCAATTTGGTCATGTTAGGCTAGACTTGGGTCTAACTTGGGTTAGCCTTGGGCTAAGTCCAAATTGATTATTTTAAATGGTCAATAGGGGCCTCATGAAGAGTTTTCAACATGAATTGGATGACAATTTGAGGTTAAGGCAATCAATTGGGTGAAATTTCGGGACTTAGCCAATTTGGGGCTAAATTTGGGAATTTTGGATTTAGGCCAAAATCAAATGGATTGGACTTAGCCAATTTGGGGCTAAATTTGGGAATTTTGGATTTAGGCCAAAATCAAATGGATTTGAGGCTCAACATGCAAATGGATGGTTGATTTTGATGTATAGAAAATTCATAAAGATTTACAACATTAATTGAGGCCAATTGAAATTGATGATTGATTTTGGTGTGTAAGAATGTTATCAATATTTTTCAACATCAATTGGGACCAATTGACTAGGCCATTGGTTCAATTTGGTGAGATTAAGTCATATGGTCAAAATTGTGGTTTTGAACCAAATCAAAATTGGGCTCAAATCTTTGACCAATTGAGCTTGGATTTGCTTTAATTTGGTAATATCAAATGTAAATTTGAGTTTAGGATTGGAATTGGGGTCAATTGAGATCAAATTGATGGACATTTGAGTTGGATTTGGGAAATTTTGGTTTTTAAAGGGCAATTTGGGGAGTTTTGTGAAAGATGGTCAAATTGGTCAAATTGGATCATATAATAGTTGAGAGAAATGAAATTGGGAATATTTAGGATTTATTGGAATTTTCTGGGAATTTTTGGAATTTTTGGAATTTTGAGCTTTGGAGGGGTATTTTGGTAATTTGGGGGTGTTTTAGGGGTAAAAGGCCAAAATGGGTATTTTAGTAGATTCGAGGTACCAATCATCACCAATAAGCCATGGACCAATGAGAAACCCATTTTGGGTCCTCTACATAGTGGTCTTATAAACCATAACCCTAGGGCTAGTAGGTTTCATGGACCAAAGGAAACTCCATTTTGGGTCCTCTACATAGTGGTCTTAGCCAAACCATAGCCCTAGGGCTAGTAGGTTTAGAAACCCCAATTTGGGTCCTCTATGTAGTGGTTCTAGCCAGACCATAGCCCTAGGGCTAGTAGGTTTAGGTCCATCTACATGAGTATCCCAAAAGATCAAGGGCTCTAGGCTAGAAATTCTAGGTTTAGGGTTGTGAGTGAATGTGGGTGTCATCTACATGAGTATCCCAAAAGATCAAGGGATCTAGCTCTAGGGCTAGTAGGTTTAGGGGACCATCTACATGAGTATCCCAATCTATTAGAAATTTGGGTACAGATAAGTGTAGTGAGTGCCTTAGTGGGCTAGTAGGTTTAGGGGACCATCTACATGAGTATCCCAAAAGATCAAGGGATCTAGCTAGATTTGAGTTCAGGGTTGTGAGTGATTGTGGGTGTAGATTAGTGTAGTGAGTGCCTTAGCTCTAGACCAACACCCAAGGTCAACCGATTTTAGGGGACCATCTACATGAGTATCCCAAAAGATCAAGGGATCTAGGCTAGAAATTTGAGTTGGGACCATCTACATGAGTATCCCAAAAGGTCAAGGGATCTAGACTAGAAGTTTGAGTTCAGGGGTTGATCAGTGATTATGGGTGCAGATAAGTGTAGTGAATACCTTAGCTCTGGACCAACAACCAAGGTCAACCCTAAGGTCAAACAATCCTAAGAGTGACTCATCTTGAGTTTCCCCCTCAGTGACCCCACTTACTAAGTATTTAGAGGTTGAGAGCGACATGTGGAACTTCAAGCTGAGTAGAGAAGAGTTTAGAATTTCTAATGGTGAGGGTTCCATGTCTAGTTTTCTAAGAATAGTCAATAGGAAAATCCTATGGCTAGACCTTAGGCTACTAAAGAGAAAAAACTAAACCTCAACCAAAAAAGAGGTTAACAGGTACAAGCATTAACCTTATGCCATTATCAATATTCAAAAGATTGGGATTAGGAGAAATAACCCCTAATATTGTAACTCTGCAATTAGTAGATCGTTCGATAACATACCCTAAAGGAGTTATAGAAGATGTCCTATTGAAAGTGGATCAATTTATCATTCCTGTTGATTTCATAGTGCTAGATATGGTGGAAGATAAAAATATACCTATCATTTTGGAGAGACCTTTCCTAGCCACAGGAAGAACAATGATAGATGTGCAGAAAGGGAAATTAATAATGTGCATCAATGATCAAGCAATTACTTTCAATATTTCAAGATCAATGAACTATCCTGCCAAAGGTAAAGATATGAATGTTATATGATGGATGTTAAAAGATATCTAAGCGAATGTCATTTCAAAACAACTTATGAATAAAAATCTAAAGAAAAAGATTTGAAACACGAGCAAGGAGAGGAATTAGATCGATGTGAAGAACTTTTTAAGGAAGATGCAAACTATGTTCGAGAAAGTTTTGAAATTTTGGACACGATAGACAAAGTTAAATCATTTTGTCCATCAATTAAAAAATCTCCAGAACTTTAGTTGAAGTTACTTCTTGAACATTTAAAATATACCTTTTTAGGAGATTCCTCTACTTTACCAGTTATAATTTCCTCAAAATTAATCATGGAATAAGAAAAAAAGTTGATGAAAATTCTAAAAAATTTTAAGAAATCCTTTGCATGGACAATTGCGGATATTAAAGGAATCAGTCCTTTAATTTGAATGCATATAATTCATATGGAAGAGACCTGCAAACCCAGAGCTGATCCTCAAAAGACACTGAATCCTTTTATGAAAGAAGTTGTTAAGAAAGAAATTTTAAAGTGCTTGATGCTGGAATTATCTACCCTATTTTAGATAGTTCTTGGGCTAGTCCAATTCACCACGTTCCTAAGAAAAAAGGAGTAACAGTAACTGTGAATGAACATAATAAATTAATACATATTAGACAAGTTATAGGGTGGCGAATATGCATTGATTATAGAAAAAGAAATCTTGCCACTAAGAAAGATCATTTTCCATTACCCTTTCTAGATCAAATGTTGGATATACTAGCTGGGCATAAATATTTTTGTTTTCTAGATGGATATACTGGTTATCACCAAATACAAAGATCTCTTGAGGAACAAGAGAAAATAACTTTTACCAGTCCTTATGGTACTTTTACTTTTAGAAAGATGCCCTTTGGTTTATGTAATGCCCCTGCTACATTTCAAAGATGTATGATGGCAATTTTTTTTGTGATTTAATTGAAAAAGGGATTGAAGTATTCATAGAGGGTTTTTCAATGTTTGGAACTTCATTTGACTCATGTTTAGAACATTTATCTAAAGTTCTTAAGCGTTATGAATTAACAAAATTAGTCCTTAATTAGGAAAAATGCCAACTTATGATAGCAGGAGGAATTGTATTAGGTCATCAATTATCAGAAAATTGTATGGAAGTAGATCCTGCTAAAATTCAAGTGATCGCTAATTTACCTTATTAAATGCAAGGAAAATTAGAAGTTTTTTAGGACATGTTGGATTCTACAGGTAATATATTAAAGACTTTTCAAAGACTGCTAAGCCCTTATGTCATTTACTAGAAAAAGATGCAATTTTCAATTTTTGATGAAGAATGCATAAAGCTTTTAATTTATTAAAAGAAAAATTAATCACTTCATCAATTATAGTTTCACAAAACTGGGGAAAACCTTTTGAATTGATGTGTGATGTTAGTGATTATGCTATATGAGCTATTTTAGGACAAAGATATGATAAAATTTTCAAAGTAATTTACTACACTAATAAAACTCTTAATGAAACTCAAACCAATTATACAATAACTGAAAAAGAGTTATTAGCAATAGTATATGTTTTTGATAAATTTAGATCATATTTAATTGGAACTCATTATGTAGTGCATATAGATCATTTTGTTATTAAGTACTTAATGAAAAAGAAGGATGCAAAACCTAGACTTATAAGATGGATTATATTTTTGCAAGAGTTTCATTTTGATGTAGTAGATCAAAAGGGGACTAAAAATCAAATTGTTGATCATTTGTCCAGGCTTGATGTAAAATAACCACTCTGTTTTGAAAAATAAATTAATGAAAATTTTTCAGATGAAAAATTGTTCACTATTAAGGAGTGGCGTGTTCTGTGGTATGCCGACATTGTGAACTTTATTATTAGTGATATTATACCCTATGGAATGACATACCAACAATAGAGGAAATTTATTTCTGAAGCTAAGACTTATTTTTGTGATGACCCATTTTTATAAAATAAGGAAATGATCTAATTATTTGAAGATGTGTACCATTAGAAGAAACTTATGAAATTATCCCAAAAATGTTATAATTCTGATTTTTGTGGGACATTTTGGTGTTGATAAAACAACATACAAAATTTTACAATCTGGATTTTATTGGCCTATAATTTTTAAAGATGTTAAGGACATTTTAGTGTTGATAAAACAACATACAAAATTTTACAATCTGGATTTTATTGGCCTACGGACATTTAAGTGTTGATAAAATAACATACAAAATTTTACAATATCGATTCTATTTGCCTACAATTTTTAGAGATGTTAATGCTTATATCAAAACTTGTGATAGATGTCAACGAGTAGGCAATATCCTTTTAGAAGAATTGAGATGCCCCTCAATTATATGCTAGAAGTTGAAATATTTGATGTTTGGGGATTAGATTTCATGAGATAATTTATACCGTCTTTTGAAAATTTATTTATTCTGTTAGCACTGGACAATGTATCCAAATGGATAGAAGCTATTGCTTTACCTCGATGTGATGCTCAAAGTGCTGCAAAATTTTTGAAAATGAATATATTTTGTAGATTTGGGATGCCGAGATTTATCATTACTAATAGGGGAAGTCATTTTAGAAATGTCATAACGAAGAAGTTATTAAAAAAATATGATATAAATCATAGGATTGTTACTGCTTATCATCCTAAAACAAGTGGTTTGGTTGAATTATCCAATCAGGAAATTAAAAGAACTATGGAAAAATATGTGAATCTAACAAAAAAGGATTGGTTATTCAAACTTGACTATGCTTTGTGGGCTTATAGGACTGCATACAGAACTTCTATAGGAATGTCCGGAAAGCTTGTGACTTACCAATTAAACTTGAGCATAAAGTGTATTGGGCGATTGAAGAGTTCAATTATAATTTGAAAGTTACTAGTGAGAAAATATGATTTCAATTAAATGAGCTTGAAAAGATAAGGAATGAATCTTATGAGAGTGCCAAGAATTATAAATAAAAGATGAAAATGTAGATTGATCAAAGGATTCTTACTAAAAATTTTCAGCCAAGGCAATAAGGTTTGTTATATAATGTAAGGTTAAGATTATTTCCAGGCAAACTTAAGTCCAGGTTGATGGGCCCATTTGTTGTGATAAAAGTTTATCCTTATGAAGCTGCGAATATTAAAGATCCTAAGTGTGAGCAAAAATTTAAAGTTAATGGACATAGACTGAAACCTTATTTTATAGGGGATCAACATAAATTTAATGATGGAATGATGTTGGGTCAACATGAAAAAGCACTGGTTATGTCGGGCTAACAACATAAAACCAAGCACTTTGTGGGAGGTAAAACATAGTTATCAGTGTCTTTATTCTGATTGTTGTTTTGTGTGTGATTAAGAAAATTAGGGCAGTATTTTTGAAACTATTATGTGTTAGTAAAGATTTCAAGACTTTATTTAGTGACCGAGACATGTTAGAATGAGAATTTGGAGGTTAAGTTGACTAGTGCAAAAATGTGCACTGGTGCTTAAGCACTAGATTTGGTGCTTAAGAGCGGTGTTTAAACACATGTGTGAAATTAATATTCTAGAAGGTTTAACCAGCAATTAGTTTGTAAAAATGTGCGAAGGCAATTTCTAAACGTGTTAAGGAGTTATTGGAAGGATTTAGGCGTATAAATAGAAGGGTTTTGTGAAGGAATTTCACCCCAAATCATTTCTAGCCCTAAAAGTCAAAGAGAAAGTGAGATTTAGAGAAAATGTCTTCATGGGAGATGGATTTAA
The DNA here is from genome assembly GCA_002079205.1 of Phalaenopsis hybrid cultivar. Lineage (NCBI taxonomy): Eukaryota > Viridiplantae > Streptophyta > Magnoliopsida > Asparagales > Orchidaceae > Phalaenopsis > Phalaenopsis hybrid cultivar. Next base: position 260,930 of record JXCR01139534.1, read on the forward strand.
AGAATAAAGAAGAAACCATAAGGAAGAGGTTCATTATTCAAAGTGCACAAGAGATGTATAATGGTTTCTTAGCCGTTAGTATTGAAGGGATATCAGAGAAAATCAACAAAATTGAAAATTCCATGTCTGTACTGGAGACTAAGGTATTGGAGATTCATGCACAACTATGGCTTTACTGGAGACGAAGGAACTTGAGTTACATGCACATCTAGATCATATTAGATGGAAAATGAAGATGTAATTTATCCACACAAGTTATATAGAGGAAGCAGATAAGGTGATGTTCGTAAAACAGAAGAGAATTGAAGAAGATAGTATTAGAGCTCGTCACCACCATCTGTTTTATCAATTCTATATTCTTGGATAGACTAATGAAAGATAGGAATTTGTTCCTTTGAATGAAGAATTGAATTAAGTTTAGCGTTAGAATTTGTGTGTTAGAAGATATTTTTTACAAGTGGTTTGGTGTTTAAGTCTTTCTTTTAGTATTTATGACTTCTTATATGTGCTTAATTGTGAAATGATTGTTGTGCATTTGTATTTAGAAAAATTTTCTCATCCAACACTATTTGGAGTAAGAATTAAGTGTTTAAAGGTATTTGTACTTGTTTGTGAATTAATATAAGTCTATTTGTGTGAAAACTTTTGTTATTTTTATCCTCGAATTGAAATAGTTATTATGGAGAATTTTGAGAGAGAGGGGAGTTATAAGAAGTTGAAAATAGTCATTTAAGTGCTATGAGACCATTTAGGTGTGGTTTACTTAGACAAATAGTGCATTTTACTTTAATTTGAAAATTTTGAAAATAGTGCACTGGTGCCTAAGCGCCACATCTCGTGCTTAAGAGCAGCGTTAACTACTTTGCAAAAATCACCATTTTTAACGCCACCGTAACCTTCAACCTCTCAAGTTCATGATTTTTTAGGACTAGGGCATATCTAAAGTGAAGCTTTCTTGGTGGAATCAAGTGAAATTTGCTAGATCCAAGTTTCTTGAGGTAAGAGCTTTACTTATATGAAAAAATTTTAGATTTTTACTATGTATTTCACTTTTCGAGAAATTCAAAATCTCACTATTCATGGTGAAAAATGATAAAAAAATCTATGGAATTTGCATGGGAAGTGCAGTTTATATATTGGAAGTTTAGTGTAGTAATTTAGACTTGATTTTTGAAGTTATTTTTGGAATTTATAAAATTTGTAGATTGGCACCAAGAATGAAGAGGAGTAAAGGAAAGAGTCCATTTGATTCGAGTAAACTTGTTAGCTCAAAGGCTCGGGATCTGTACTGTGATGCCTTGCAATCACAAAAAAATGATTTAGGAGGGCTGTTTTAGGAATCTAGGTGGAGACGTAAAGGATTTGATTGTTTGTCAATAGTGAAAACGATTTTATTGTTTCTCTGCTACGACAGTTATTTCTGTTGTTAGGGAGTTCTATGCAAACCTCCCTGAGGCTGAAGACAATAGAATCATGGTTCAAGGAAATGTTGGTGCCTTTCTCACTGGAGGTAATCGACTTATTTTATCATCTGCCACCTGATACGTTATGTTTTTATGTAAATTATAGTTTGACTGAAGTGGAGTTAGTTGAGATTATTTCTTACTTGCCTATTTCAAGAGGACTTTAGAAGATCACTACTGAGAGGAGAGTCAACTTCCCAACTCCAAAGCTATGTGCACCTTCGAAGGCCTGGAACTATTTTATTTCTGCTTCTCTGCTACCAACAAATCATCTCAGTAAAGTGAACAAAGAGAGAGGGATGCTGGATTATTGTATGGAGAAGGAAAGCTCGTCAAAATATGAGCTTTGATTTATCAAACTATCATCAGTTATGTCACTGTCATTATTACTACAGGTCTGGGATTTTCTTCCTTGATCTTTTCTTTCTGTGAGCAGGCTAGAGTTAAAAATGATATCTGGGAGGAAATGTTGTTAACTCTAAAGCCCATCATTTAGGTGAATGTGAAGACTTATTCTAGGCATTCTATTTTTGGTGGAGAGGAGGATTTTCTAAGAGTTATGGAATGGAGACGTCTACTGCTTCTACCTCTACTGCTTCTACATCTAAACCATCTACGTCACGTGCTTCTACACCTAGAGGTGAGTCAACTGAGACCCAAAATCAATTATTGTAGAAGATGATGGATCATATTAATTTTACCGCTGATAAATTTCAGATATTTGAGAGTGTTGCAGAGCATACTGATAGGTTTAGTAAGAGAAAGAGTGATTATGAAGAGAAATTCCACTCATCTCTGGATAACCTAATTAGGGGTGACCCAGGAGTAAAATTTCCTCCATATCCTCGATATCCTGCTTATGAACCTGCAAAAAAGTGGTATAGCAGTGATTCAAAAGATGAGGAGTAGAATTGAGAGAATTTTATGTTTGTAATATGTGTTAGACTATGTGCTTTGGACTTGAGATTTGTGATCTGTTGTTTCTTTTTTTGTTGTGGACTATGTGGTGTGGTACTGCTACATTTGCATATTTGTGATGATATGTTACTATGTATCATGTTTTGGACTTTGTATTTTATTGTTATTGTGATGTTTGTGTTAGTTAGTAGTTTGTTTTAAAGTTTTAAGGTAGTAACTGTTGTGAGTTTTGTGATTTAGTTAGTTTAGAAATTAACTTAATCCTATGTCTTTTGAAAGATGAAAATATTGCTAACTTAGGTGTTAAATATTAAATTTCAGAAACAGCTACCCCGTATTTTTTTTTATCATGTTTGTGAGTTCGTTTTTATGTTGAGATTGTGAAGTCAACTTAGTGTGGTAGTTTTCTTTTATGTTTATACCTAATGTCTAGAAGTCTATTGAATCTCTACTTGTTGAATTGAAATGAAAATATTAGAAAATTTGATCAAAATTAATTTTACTCATGATTTTAGTTTTATACTTTTATCATTAGGGTATAAAAAATCCTGTTAGCAGTTATTTTAATTTTCATTCTTGCTTATATATATTTGATGCTAAACTATTTAATCTGTTAAAAATTTAAGTTTGGGGAGGATGGAAAATATTTTCAAAACGTGAATTTTATTTGTTCTCAAATGAACTACAAGTGAATTTGATTTACAAAAAAAAAAAATGATCATGTATATGAAGTTATATTAGGGAAGTAAAATTTTATTTTAGAAATGAGTGAGAGAATTTTCTTGAAATTTTGAGTAATCAAGAAAAACTTTAAGTAAAAAGTTTTTATTGTACAAAATGATTAATATAAGTAAAAATCTTGTAAGAAATATTGTATTTTTGAAAATTTTAGAAATGTAAACTTTTATTTTTAATACTTAAATTTCTTTTATTAAAAGAAATTTTCAAAGTTATTATTATATTTATAAGAAAAAGTTTTGTATCAAGACTTTGCTTTAGGAAAGGAAAAGTAGAATTCAAAATTATTGAAGGAGTATCCATATATAGTAATCCTTGCCTAAAAAAAAGAAAAAGAAAAGAAAAAGAAGTGAGGCAGGAGAAGCTTGAGGATTAGTGCCTAATCAAATATTGGTTCTATATTTGATCTTTTTAAAGTATAAGACTTGAGAAAATCTTAAGCTTATAGATATAATATAGTAAGTAAAATTATTCTCAACAAAAATTTTTAAGTGGAGATAATAAAAGAACTAAATTCTAAATTTGGAAGACTTACAATATTTCTGAATTATATAGGAACTCATAATTTCATCTTTCTTAACATTAAAAATTTATAAACTTTAAGTTGGTCTCATTTGCTGAATATTTTTTCTAAATTAGATTACTATATTTCTAAATCTAAATCTTAGTAACTCCTAAACAGACTCATATACATATCATACATATTTAGTTTTTAAAGATTGAAGTGTCACTTGAGGACAATTAACATTTTAAGTTTGGGGGATTTGACACGCCTAAAATATATAGTATTTTTAGACACATTTTTATACCAATTTTTGAGATATTGCGCTTTAACGGAAGTTATTTTTGTATTTATCTTTTAGGTATAGGTAAAAAGGTGAAAACTGCTTAAAGGAGTGAAAAATAATCAAATTTGGAGCAAATAGGTGAAAAACTAGGCAAAAGTGTTTTGGCGCCAAAGAGCCAGATCCAGGCGCTTAAACGCCGGTTAAACAGAGAAGGCCATGCCTAAGCGCCAAAGGCCCGACACTTAAGCACCAGTGGCAGTTATTGGATGGGTAAATTAAGTTTTTGCAAATTTTGAAAAGGTTTTTGAGGCACCTTTTGGTTTAATAGGTGGTTACAACCACCATGGACAAAAATTATTCTAAAAGGATGCATCTCTTGGGGAAATACATCAAATCAAGACATATTTTGAAGAGATACCAAGGCACCTCTTGGAAAATTATAAAAGAAGGAAAAGAAAACTTTGAATAATAGTTCTTAAAAGGTCCGAAAAGGGGTAGAGTTAGAGGATTTTAAAGTGACAGGTTGAAGCGCTCAACTTGGCTTATTATTTTAGGTTCTGATACGAGATGTTATCCCCCAGGTGGAGGGAATTGAGGGAGCTCTAGAGTGAGAGCTACTATATTCCCTTTGTAGCTGGTCTTAAAAACTATTCAAACTTTAAATTAGTCAATGTTCTTTATAGGATCTCTAGTCAGGGTAAAGAATATTATTGCTCTTATTTGGCACAACACAACAGGCATACTTCCACAACAGAATTCCTATACTTAATACTAATTCATGATAAGAAGAAAGATATTTTCATATTTAGTGCTTTTCTTCTACAAAAACTCAAGTTGTCTTTTTAAGTTTGTCATGTTTTTGTCAAAATATTAAAATTACAAAAATATTTAAATTTTCTTTACTCCAAAAACTACTTTATTTTAAATATTTGTCTTTTTAAAAATGAAATCTTTTCCAAAAGGTGCATATTTCATATCTTCCTTATGGGTTTGATATTCAGGTCCTAATTAGAAAGTCGAATATTATTTGATAATGATACGTATACTTGCGTAGTATCCAAATATATATAAATTAAAAGTTAAAAATTCTTATTTTTTTCTTCAAGATCATGTTTTTGGTTTTGTTACAAAATAATAAAATATAAGTGAAAAATATAATCAGAATTATTGTTATACTGTTGCATATAAGCAGTTTCGGGATCACTAAGCAAAGCAAAAATTGGTTTGATTTTCATCACACCAGATAAGGGTATGTTGAGATTCTCCTACCACCTTACAAAGTCATGCTCCAACAAAGAAGGAGAATATAAAGCACTAATCACTGGATTGGAATTGGCAATCTCAATGGGTAAAACCGATATTTCCGTCTTTGGTGACTCTCAACTCGACATTGAACAATTCTCCAGAAAATACAAGATTTCAAAGCCAAGGTTAGCAGAATATCATCAGTACGCGATGAAACTACTTGAACAAATCCCCAGTGTGACTCTTAACTAGATTCTTAGGGGAGATATTGCCCATGCCGATGCTTTAGCAAAACTTGCAAAAGAATTGGCGTGTCCCCAAAAGGACTCCATTCACATTATAGTACAATAAAGAGGAGTTTTGTCTCGGATCGACCTCGACAATCTAAATAATCTCAAAAAAGAGGAAGGAACGATGATTGTTGTTGCTGACATCAACAAAGATTGGCGTAAGCCATTAATAGACTATTTATAGACTGCAAAATTACTAGAGGACAAGTCTGAGGCATATTAGATCACAAGAATGGTTATGTCATATGCTCTAGTGGGTGATGTCCTCTACAGAAGATCATTTGATCAGATGTGGCTATCATGTCTCAGCAGAGCAGAAGCGCAAAATATCGTCAAAGAAGTACATGTCAGATTGTTTGGAGCTCACCAGTCATAACCAAAAATGAAAATGAAGATCAAAAGGCTCATATATTATTTGTCAGCGATGATATTTGATTGCATGGTTACAGCCAGAAGGTGTCACCTTTGCCAAGTGCATGGGCTAGTCTTACACTAACCTCTGAATGTGATACACCCAATCGTTGCATTGTGGCCATTCAAATGATAATGAACGGGCATAATAGGTCTAATAGACCCTCAATCCTCTAAGGGACACATATTCATTCTTGCCGTTAGAGATTACTTCTCCAAGGGGGCAGAGGTAGTGCCGTTACGAGAGGTTCCAACACAGTATGCCTTCAATTTTTGAAGAGTCAAATCATTTATCATTTTTATGTACCACGCAGAGTAATTTTTAACAATGGGACAGCCTTCAAAAGCACAAAGATCAATAGCTCCATCAAAATACATGAGATAAACTGGAGGTACTCTACGATCTACTATCCTAGGGCAAATAGACTGGCCCAGGCCTTCAACAAAATAATGGTAAAGATTTTGAAGAGAACGTTGGACAAAAATAAAAGAGATTGGCATAATAAACTGTTAGAGGCTTTGTGGGTCTACCGGACGACATTCAGAACTCCTACTCAATGAACAACCTACGCACTTGTGTTTGGGCCAATGTCGTACTATCGCTGAAGGTTTAAACACCATATCTGAGAGTCACTGTTGCCAACCAAATGACAACCAAAGAAAGTACAAAACTCAGACTTGAAGAATTAGAATCTCGACGGAAAATGAGTGAAAGCACAACAACATTTGAAACTTTACCAAGTGAGGATGGGATAAGCTCATGACAAAATGCTTTGCTCAAGGATGTTCAAAGTCGGTGACCTTGTTCTTATTCTCAAAAGATATATTCTTGCATGTTGCAAGATATGTGAAAAATTTGAGACAACTTAGGAGGGACCATTCATCGTAGAAAAGGTCTAATTAGGAGGAGCCTACCAGCTGGTGGATTTCTGAGGCAAATGACCGATGCTGCTGATCAATGGACGATATTTGAAGACATACTATACAACTTTACATTGCTCCAAATGAGATCTTGAGATTTTGATTGTTCTGGGGTTATTTATTTTGCCAAGAATCTGTGATTGGGTCCAAAACTTTGTAATAAATCAACCTCAATAAAATGAAAACTTTTGAAGTTGCATACTTTGATCTTCTCTTCTCTACTTTTAAGTTTGATATTCTAATAAATTACATATAATTATAAGTACATAATCTCTACACATGTGTAAACCAAAATTCTGTCTAAGAAATGTTTTGTTTTGTTCTTGTTCCTACTAAATTTTAGCGCACTAATATTTTTCCTATCATCTGGCACAAGTAAATAGGTGAAAAATGCTTAAGGGAGTGACAAAGGATCAAATTTGGAGCAAATAGGTAAAAAATTGGGCAAAAGTGTTTTGACACCTAAGCACCAGATCCGACGTTTACGTGCTGGTTAAACAGAGAAGGCCGCACCTAAGCACCAGAGGCCCCACGCTTAAGCGTCAGTGGCAGTTATTCGATGAGTAAATTTTGAAGAAGATTTTGAGGCACCTATTGGCTTAATAGTTCGTTACAACCACCATGGATGAAAACTATTGCGAAAGGTTGCATCTCTTGGGGTAATACATCAAATCAAGACATATTTCAAAGAGATACCAAGGAAAATCTTGGAAAATTATAAAAGAAGGAAGACAAGACTTTGAGAAGAGTCCTGAAAAGGTCCAAAAAGGTGTAGAGTTAGAGGACTTTAAAGTGACAGGTTAAAGCCCCCAACTTGGTTAATTGTTTTAGTTTTTGATATGAGATGTTAGCCCCCAGGTGGAGGGAATTGAAGGAACTCTAGAGTGAGATCTAGTATCTTCCCTGCTTAGCCGGTCTTCAGAACAATTCAAACTTTAAATTTGTCAATGTTCTTTATAGCATCTCTAGTAAGGGTAAAGAATATTATTGCTCCTGTTTGGCACAACACAATATGCATACTTCTACAATAGAATTCCTATATTTGTTATTGAATCATGATAAAGAGAATGATATTTTCATACTTAATGCTTTTCTTCTATAAAAACTCAAGTTATCTTTTTAAGTCTGTCCTATTTTTGTCAAAATATTTTAACATTCTTTATTGTAAAAATAACTTTAGTTTAAATAATTATCTTTTTAAAAATAGAAAGTTTTCCAAAAAGTGCATATTGCATATCTTCCCTGTGGGTTCGATATTCAAGTCTTAATCAAAAAGTCCTATATTACTTGATAACGATATGTATACTTGTGTAGTATCCCAATATATATAAATTAAAAGTTAAATTCTTATTTTTTTCTTCAAGATCAAGTTTTTTATTTTTTGCAAAATAAGGAAATATAAGTACAAATATAATCAGAATTATTGCTATATTGTTGTATATAAGCAGTTTCTGGATCATAGGGAAAAGCAGAAATTTATTTGATTTTCATCACGATAGATAAGGGTATGCTGAGATTCTCGTACAACCTTACAAAGTCGTGCAACAACAATAATACAGAATATGAAGCACTAATCTCGGGATTGGAATTAGAAATCTCGATGGGTAAAACAGATATTTCCATCAATGGTGGCTTGCAACTCAACATTCAACAATTCTCCACAATACAAGATTTTGAAGCCAAGGTTAGCAGAATATCATCAGTACGCGATGAAACTGCTTGAACAAATCCCCAGTGTGACTCTCTACCGGATTCCTCGGGGAGATAATTCCCATGTTGATACTTTAGCAAGACTTTCAAAAGAATTGGCGTGTCCCCCGAAGGGTTCCATTCCAATATAGTACAAGGAAGGTGAGTTTTGTCTCGGATCGACCTCGACAATCTACATAATCTTGAAAAAGAGGAAGGAATGATTATTGCAGTTGCTTACATCAACAAAGACTGGTGTAAGCCATTAATAGAATATTTGTAAACTTGAAAATTACTAGAAGACAAGTCTGGGGCATATCACATCACAAGAAGGGCTGTATCATATGCTCTAGTGGGTGATGTCCTCTACAGAAGATCATTGAACAGATGTGGCTACGATGTCTCAGCAGAGTAGAAGCACAAAATATTATCAAAGAAGTACATGCCAGATTCTTTGGAGCTCACCAGTTAGAGCCAAAAATAAAAATGAAGATCAAAAAGCTCAGATAATATTAGTCAGGGATGACATTTGATTGCATGGTTACAGCAAGAAGGTGTCAACTTTGCCAAGTGCATGGGGCGGTCCTACACTAACCTCTGAATGTGATACACCCAATCGTTGCATCATGGTCATTCGAAAGTTAAGGAACAAACATAATCGGTCTAATATACCCCCCATCCTCTAAGAGACACATATTCATTCCTACCGCTAAAGATTACTTCTCCAAGTCAGCAGAGGCAGTGTCGTTACTAGAGGTTCCATCACAGTAGCCTTCAATTTTTCAAGAGTCAAATCATTTACCATTTTAGTGTACCCCACAGAGTAATTTTTGATAATGGGACAGCCTTCAAAAGCACAAAGATTAATAACTTCATCAAAATATATGAGATAAACTGGAGGTACTCTACGAACTACTATCCTAGGGCAAACAGACTGGCCGAGGCCTTCAACAAACCACTGGTACAGATTTTGAAGAGAACATTGGATGAAAACAAAAGATAATTGCATAATACACTATTAGAAGCTTTGTGGGTCAATCGGACGACGTTCAAAACTCCTACTCAATGTACACCTTACACAATTGTGTTTGGATCCAAGGCCGTACTACTGTTGGAGGTTCAAACACCATCTGTGAGAGTCATTGTCACCAACTAAATTATAATCATAGAAAGTTCAAAAGGTCAGACTTAAAGAATTAGAAAGTCTCGAGGCAAAACGAGTAAAAGTACAACAACATTTGGAACCTTACCAAGTGAGGATGATATAAGCTCATTACAAATTGGTTCGCTCGAGGATGTTCAAAGTGGGTTACCTTGTTCTTGTTCTCAAAAGATCTATTCTTGCACGTTGCAAGATAGGTGGAAAATTTGAGCCAACTTGGGAGGGACCATTCATCATAGAAAATGTCTACTAAGGAGGAGCCTACCAGCTGGTGGATTTCTGAGGCGAAAGGCCTATGCTGCCGATCAATGAACGATATTTGAAGACATGCTATATAACTTCAAATTACTTGAAATGAGATTTTGAGATTTTGATTGTTCTAGGGTTATTTATTTTGTCAAACGACTGTGATTGGGTCCAAAATTTTGTAATAAACCAACCTCAATAAAATGAAAACTATTGAAGTTGCATACTTCGATCTTCTCTTTTCTACTTTTAAGTTTGATATTCTAATAAATTATACATATATATACATATATAAATAAATATATATATATATATATATATATATATATATATATAGAAAAACATAATCTCCGCACCCTTGTAAAAAANACCTGAAGAATACATGATCCCTAGTGTCATGATCAAGCTTGCATAGATGGCATCTAGAAGAACCTTTCAGGCCTTTTAGTTTCAGAATATCGTAAGTAGGGAGAAGGTTATTAAGAACTCTCCAAGAAAAGAACAACATGGAAGGGGTAAGGTGTTTTTGGCAAGAGAAAACATTCCACTGGCAGGTGTCCCAGCTGTACAAATAGTTCTGGATATCTTTTGAGATACTAGCTCTGGTCCCGTTCATCAAATTAAGTTGATCCTTGTTTTTTTTGTCAAATTGGATAGTAGAGATGTAGCTGACAGACTGCTCCAGAAAACTCCTCAAGAAGTCCTCAGACCATACATTGCCAACCCAACAGTCCTTGACCAATAAATCCCCCTCCTTTTCATCCTACAAAGGTTCCAAATAATCATTAGAACACCAATTGTTATTCCAGAAATAAATATTCCCTTATCCTAAATCCCATCTTAGCAGCTTTTCAATGTCTTCTCTGGCCTTTAGCATCTGGACCAAAATTCTGGAGTCTCCCACCTTCCTAGTGACCTCCCTAGGGTGGACAAATTTACAGTATTTAGCCTACATGAAATTGGCCCACAAGCTTTCATTTTGTCTGAATTTAATCCAAAGCTTACACAGGCTAATGTGTTGCTTCTAGTGCAAACCTTAAAACCTAAACCACCAGCCTCCCATGGTTTAGCCACTTTTTTCCAGCTAGCCCAAGCCACTTGTTTTCTATTCTTAGCCCACAGAAATCTGTTAAAAGTTCTTTCCAGCATCAAAGAGGTACTTCTTTTCATTGTAGCCACTTGGAGTACATACAAAGGGACCAGAGGTAAGAATGCTCCTAAGTTCGGTGATCCTACCACCATTGGACAAAAAAGAGTTAGACCACCCCTGAAGAGTAGAGGTTATCTTATCAATAACCTCATCAAATTGGATCAATTTTATTCTTCCTATGGTTAGGTGAAATCCCAAATATTTGAAGGGGAGACTCAAGCTAGAGAAACCAATGTAAGAATGCATCCATTGCTTTATTGGTAGAGAGGCTCTTTTGCTGATTAGAATCTCACATTTGTCCTTGTTTATCATTAGACTTAAAATCTATTGGAAATGTTGAAGACACTCCATAATGAACTTGGTAGCAGACTTAGAAGCCCTAGTGAACAGCAGGATGTCATCAACACAGATCAGATGGCTTATGTCCATCTTAGTTATATTGTGATAAGAGTTGAAGCTTTTCCTATTCTCCTTGTAGTCCATCAGTGTAGAGAAGTAGTCCAACACCAGTATAAAAATGGTGGGGGACAATGGGTCCCTTTGTTTAAGCCCTCTGGTGGCTTTAAAGAAACCATGGGCTTTACCATTTATGAAAACTATGTTTATGTTATCCTCAAGCCATCTTTTAATCATCTTGAAGCACTCCCTGGAAAAACCCCTAGCCTCCAAGCATTCAATGATGAAATCTCAGTTTACCATGTCATAAGCCTTCATTAGATCATGCTTAAAAATGGAATTTCCCCCTCTGCAAGGTTTCTCCAAATCCTGTAGAAGTTCTTGAGCCATGAGGATGTTATCCCCAATACTTCTGCCTTTCACAAAGGCAGCTTGGTTAATGCTGACAAGTTGAGGTAAAACAGGCTGAAGTCTGTGGACAATAATTTTACTTATGGTCTTGCTTATGACATTGTTTAGACTCAAAGTTCTGTACTGATTCCAGCTGTCCTTTATAGAGGTCTTTGGGATGAAAACAATAGTAGAAGCACTAAAATAGTTAGGGAGTGAGTTTCCTTTAAAAAAATGTTGGATAGCTTTGATCACCTCTTCCTTGATAACTTCCCATGCCTTCTTGTAGAAGTCTGAAGTAAACCCATCAAGTCCAGCAGATTTAGAACTATCAATAGAATTCAAAGAAGTTTTAATTTCCTCCTCATCAGGAATATCATTTAAGTGCAGATTAGCAGTAAACTTCTTGCTGTCAGTAAACAAACTGCTGTCAATTTACACTCTTTCACTGATGGTCCCATTCATTAGGCTGTGGCAATACTGCACAGCACTTTCAGCAATTTCCTCTTGCTTCCTGAGCCAAGTGCCATTCTGGTCCTTGATAGAGTGGATAGTGTTACATTTCCTTTGGTATTTAATGCAAGCATGGTAGAATTTAGTGTTCCTATCTCCTTCAGCAAATTTTGTTTTTGCTGCCTTTTGTTGAAGGAAATGATCCTGCCACTGAATAACATTTAAGAGTCACTCATTTGCCTCAAGAAGAACTGCCTCATTAATCCTCCCTTTGCTATGCTCCTCCTCCAGCTCAGTTACGTCCTTTTCAGCCTTATCTACAATCAGAATGAGGTCTCCAAAAGTGTTCCAGCTCCACTGCTTAAGAGCTTTGGCTACCTCCTGCTGATTTATCCAATGGTTGATGAAGGGGTAAGGGTGAAGGTCCTTCTTCCAATGTTATTTAATAATATTCAAGAAATTTGAGTGCTCAGACCACACATTCAGATATCTGAAGGAGCTTTTCTGGTTAGTCATCTTATTTCCTATAGTGATCAGTAAAGGCTTGTGGTTTGATCCAGCTAGGCTTAGANAAAATATTTTTTTTTTTCTTCTTCCTGCTAAATTTCAATGCACTGATGTTTTTTTTGTCATCACTACAGGTTAAAAGGTGAAAAATGCTTAAAGGAGTGAAAAAGGATCAAATTTGGAGTAAGTAGGTGAAAAATTAGGCAAAAGTGTTTTGGCTTGTAAGAGCTAGATCCGGTGCTTAAGCGCATGTTAAACAGAGAAGGTCGTGCCTAAGCACCAGAGGCCCCGCGCTTAAATGCCAGTGACAGTTGTTGGATGAGTAAATTCAGTTTTTGCAAATTTTGAAGAGATTTTTGAGACACCTACTTGCTTAACAGGTGGTTACAATCACCATGGATGAAAATTATTGTGAAATGATACATCTCTTGGGGAAACACATCGAATCAAGACATATTTTGAAGAGATACTAAGGACCCTCTTGGAAAATTATAAAAGAAGAAAGAGAAAACTTTGAGATGAGTCCTGAAAAGGTCCAAAAAGGTGTAGAGTTAGAGGACTTTAAAGTGACCGGTTAAAGCCCCCAACTTGGTTTAATTTTTAAGGTTCTAATACGAGATGTTAGCCCCTAGGTGGAGGGAATTGAGGGGATTCTAGAGTGAGAGCTATTATCTTCCCTGCCTAGCCAGTCTTCATAACTATTAAAACTTTAAATTAGCCAATGTTCTTTATAGCATCTCTAGTAAGGGTAAAGAATATTTTTTATTTGGCACAACACAATTTGCATACTTTCACAACAGAATTCCTATACTTATTACTGATTCACTATAGATTAACCAATGTTCTTTATAGCATCTCTAGTAAGGGTAAAGAATATTATTGCTCCTATTTGGCCATTTAGCATACTTCCATAACAAATTTTTATATTTATCATTGATTCATGGTAAGGAAGATATGAGAATGCATACTTCTATAACATAATTTTATACTTATTAGTGATTCATGTTAAGGAGAAAGATATTTTCATATTTAGTGTTTTTCTTCAACAAAAACTCAAGTTATCTTTTTAAGTTTGTCTTGTTTTTGTCAAAATTTTATAATTATAAAAATATTTAAACTTTCTTTACTTTGAAAACGTCTTTAGTTTAAATAATTATCTTTTTAAAAATGGAAATTTTTTCAAAAAGTGCATATTCCATATCTTCCCTATGGGTTTGATATTCAGGTCTTAATAAAAAAGTCCTATATTACTTGACAACGATACGTATACTTGCGTAGTATCCAAATATATTTAAATTAAAATTTAAATTCTTATTTTTTCTTCAAGATCAAGTTTTTTATTTTTTGCAAAATAAGGAAATATAACTATAAATATAATCAGAATTATTGTTATACTGTTGCATATAAGCAATTTCTGGATCATAGGGAAAAGCAAAAATTTATTTGATTTTCATCACGATAGATAAGGGTATGCTGAGATTCTCCTACCACCTTATAAAGTCGTGCAACAACAATAATATAGAATATGAAGCACTAATCTCGGGATTGGAATTAGCAATCTCGATGGGTAAAACAGATATTTCCATCAATGGTGGCTCATAACTTGACATTCAACAATTCTTCAGATAATATAAGATTTTGAAGCCAAGGTTAGTAGAATATCATCAATACGTGATGAAATTGCTTGAACAAATCCTCAGTGTGAATGTCTACCTGATTTCTTGGGGTGATAATGCCCATGACAATGCTTTACCAAAACTTTCAAAAGAATTGGTGTGTCCTCTGAAGGGGTCCATTCACATTACAGTACAAGGAAGATGAGTTTTGTCTCGGATCGACCTTGACAATCTACATAATCTTGAAAAAGAGGAAGGAATGATGATTGCAGTTACTCACATCAATGAAGACTAGCGTAAGCCATTAATTAGAATATTTGTAGACTTGAAAATTACTAGAGGACAAGTCCGAGGCATATCATATCAAAAGAAGGGCTATGTCATATGCTCTAGTGGGTGATGTCCTCTACATAAGATCATTTGATTAGATGTGGCTACGACGTCTTAGCAGAGTAGAAGCACAGAATATTTTCAAAGAAGTACATGTTGGATTGTTTGGAACTCACCAGCCATGACCAAAAAAGAAAATGAATATCATAAGGCTTAGATATTATTAGTCAGCGATGATATTCGATTGCATGGTTACAGCCAGAAGGTGTCACCTTTGCCAAGTGCATGGGGTGTTCCTACACTAACCTCAAATGTGATGCACCCAACCGTTGCCTTGTAGCCATTTGAATGTTAAGGAACGGACATAATTGGTCCAATAGACCCTCCATCCTCTAAAGGACACATATTCATTCTTGCCGCTACAGATTACTTCTCCAATTGGGCAGAGGCAGTGCCGTTACCAGAGGTTCTGGTACAATACGCCTTCAATGTTTCAAGATTCAAATTATTTACCATTTTGGTGTACCACACAGAGTAAATTTTGACAGTGGGACAACCTTCAGAAGCACAAAGATCAATAACTTCATCAAAATACATGAGATAAATTGGAGGTACTCTAGGATCTACTATCCCAAGGCAAACACACTAGCTGAGGCCTTCCAAAAAACACTAGTAAAGATTTTAGAGAGAACGTTGGAAGAAAAAGAAAGGAGATTGGCATAATAAGTTGTTAGAAGCTTTGTGGGTCTACCGCAAGACGTTCAGAACTCCTACTCAATGTACACCCTACGCACTTGTGTCTGGGTCCAAGGCCGTATTACCGCTGAAGGTTCAAATGCCTTCTCTAAGAGTTACTATCACCAACCAAATTACAATCAAAGAAAGTTCAAAACTCGTACTTGAAGAATTAGAAAGTCTTGAGGGAAAATGAGTAAAAGCACAATGACATTTGGAACTTTACGAAGTGAGGATGGTATAAGCTCATGGGAAATTGGTTCGCTCAAGGATGTTCAAAGTGGGTGAGCTTGTTCTTGTTCTCAAAAGATCTATTCTTGCACATTGCAAGATAGGTGAAACATTTGAGCCAACTTGGGAGGGATCATTCATCGTAGAAAAGGTCTACTCAGGAGAAGCCTACCAGCTAGTGGATTTCTTAGGCGAAAGGCCTATGCTACCAATTAATGGATGATATTTGAAGACATACTATACAACTTCACTTTGATTGAAATGAGATCTTGAGATTTTGATTGTTCTGGGGTTATTTATTTTTACAGGCATCTGTGATTGGGTCCAAAATTTTTTAATAAATCAACCTCAATAAAATGAAAACTTTTGAAGTTGCATACGTCGATCTTTTCTTTTCTACTTTTAAGTTTGATATTCTAATAAATTATATATAGATGTATATATATATATATATATGTGTGTGTGTGTAAGGAGCATAGCTCCAATTCATTAAAGAAACCAAAACAAAATACAAAGGGGAAGAAAAGAAAAAAAGGTGACAGGAGAGAGCCTTTATGAAGGAAGGCAACCTCTCAAATGCACTACAGATGTTATCTTGATATAAGGGAGAGGCAATAGATCACTAGATAAGAGAAAGTCCGGTGGAGGGGATCCTTCTGCTCACTAAAGGTTCTTCTATATAGAGACCCCTTCTAGCCAGCCAATTGGATGGTCTATTTCCTTCTCTGTGAATATGGGAGAACTTGATAGAGCAAAATTTAAGAAATTGATGAATACCAAAGATCCAGCTGATTAGGTTCCATGGGGTATCTGAAGACCCATGGATAATGTTAATAAGTTGCAAGGAGTCAGATTCTACCCATAACTGATGGCCCAAAATACAGCTTGACATTCTGCTTCAAGTGAGTCAAAAGCATTAACAGGAGATTGAAAATATAAGATACATTTCCCCTCATGGTTCCTGAATACCCCACCAATACCAGCAGACTGAGATTTGTGGCTGCCATCAATGTTAATTTTGGTCCAGCCAAACTTTGGGAGGGTCCAGCAAATTGTCACAAATTTGGAAACATGTGGCTTGAGAAAAGGACCAATCTCCAACACAGCCTCAAAGTTTTTAAATTTAATCAGTTTTTGAATAAAAGCAATACAATTGAGACCCACCCTCATAGGATCAAGATGGGAGTTGTCATGCTTTGCCTGGTTTCTAGCCATCCACACAAACCATGCCACAATATTGGAGATGTCCTGAAGTTTAGATCCTCTCCAATCAGACCAGCTAATATAGAAAACCTTCCATGTGAGATTCATTGTTGGGATCCTAAGTTTACCAATCACAAAAGACCACACATCCTGTACCCAATTGCAATCAAAGAAGAGATGAGTAATAGTTTCCTCATGAGACTGGCAGAAAGTGCATCTGGAAGGACCCTTCAGCCCCTTCAATTTCAAAATATCTTCAGTGGGAATCGGTTTTAAGAAGAGTCTCCATATGAAAAAGGACATGGATGGGGTAAGGAATTTATTCCAGATGGTATGTCCCCAGTGTACCAGTTGGGGAGGCTGAGAGGGGATTGGGTCTTTTTTATAACTATTCTGTCTTTAACCCCAGGTTTTACAAATAGCTTGTGAATATTGGATAGTTGAGAAGGGCTGCAGAAAGGAAGAATTGGAGAAAGGTTCCACTTGCCAGGAGCCCAGATGTCTTTCATAAGCACAGGGGCAGCTGGAGCAATCTGATCCTGAAGAAGCAAGCCATCCAAGGACCAATTATCCCACTAGATGTTTACCAAGCCCTCACCTATTTCCCAGACAAACAATTGTTCAGCATCCTGCCTAGCTTTTAACATCCTTTTCAAAATGGGGGAATCCCATAAACCCACAGAGAGTTGGGTGGGGTGTTGATACCTATAATATTTATCCCACAGGAATTCAGCCCATAGGGAGGACTGAGATCTAAATCTGAGCCAGAGTTTGCAGAAATTAGTGTGCATAATTTGGGAGAAAGACTTGAAGCCTAACCCACCCTCCTCAACAAGTTTACACACCTTAGCCCAAGAGGTCCAGTGTTTTTGCTTCCTATGGCCAGCCCATAGGAATCTATTAAAGATCCCTTCTAACAATCTCTGAGAAGACNAGAAGAATACACATCTATAGACAGTGGATTTCGAACTATCAGCCACTCAGTTGCAGAATCATACATCCCATTGGATACAAAGAAAACACAGACATGGATTCCTACAAATATTGAAATGAGGGAGCGGCCATGATAGTCGCAGAGGGTTACCATGGCAGAATTGGATAAGATAAGCAAGTTAAGGAAGATAGAATTTGAATTCTATAAAGAAATTTAGGGAAATTTTGTCAATATATTGGAAGGTCTGGACCTGTATGATACACCTAAAATATATAGTATTTTTAGACACACTTTTATACCTATTTTTGAGATATTGCGCTTAATGGAAGGTATTTTTGTGTTTTTCTTTCAGGTATAGGTAAAAAGGTGAAAAATGCTTAAAGAAGTGAAAAAGGATCAAATTTAGAGCAAATGGCTGAAAATTTAGGCAAATGTGTTTTGGCGCCTAAGCACTGAATCTAGCGTCAAATGCCCCGTGCTTAAGCATCAAATGCCCCACGCTTAAGCGTTAAATGCCCCGCAATTCAGCGCTTAAGTGGCAGTTAAACAAAGAAGGCCATGCCTAAGCATCAAATGCCCATCGCTTAAGCGCCAATGGCAGTTATTAGATGAGTAAATTTGGTTTTTATCAATTTTGAAGAGATTTTTGAGGCACCTATTGGCTTAATAGGTGGTTACAACCATCATGGATGAAAATTATTGCAAAAGGATGCATCTCTTAGGGAAATAAACTGAATTAAGACACATTTTGAAGAGATACCAAGGCACCTTTTAGAGATATATAAAAGAAGAAAGATTGAGACTTTTAAAGGAGTCTTGAAAGTATTAAGAAAGTTTTGAAAGTTCTAAAATTGGGCAATTAGTTGGAGAGATTTTCAGGGACCACATATTTATCCTTTTAATCTTATTTTTGTATTAAGAGTGTTGTAAAAGAGAAGAGATTCAAAGGAACTTCGAGAGTATGGTGGAGGACTTGAGATAAGTTTTTATCTTTTATTTTAGACTACTTTTGGTTTTAATTGAGACTTATTGTTGGTTTGACAAAGTATTCTACTTTTAAACTAAAGTATAATTTTGTTTTTTCCATGGATTCTGAGTAGTTTTTTTTATCTTTCTTCTTAAAATGATAAGTGATTAAGTGTTGGATGAAAGTTGTGGAGAGTATTGATCTTTAATGTTGGAAGAAGTTGTGATGATTTAAATCCATGTACTTCATTTACTTCTAGATTTAGCTAGTGAGAACATGTAAGAACTGGGTTGGTATTGTCTCAGTCAACAATTTGAACGAATCACATGAGGTTGTACGAATGAGAATGTAGCTCATTTGATTGAGTGCAAATAAATAGAGAAATATTCATTCAAGGGTGTAGAGTTAGAGGACTTTAAAGTGGCAGGTTNAGGATGGTCTATTTCCTTCACTGTGAATATGGGAGATCTTGATAGAGCAAAATTTAAGCAATTGATGAATACTAGAGATCCATCTTATTAAATTCCATGGGGTATCTGAAGACCTATGGATATTGTTAATAAGTTGCAAGGAGTCAGATTCTACTCATAACTGATCTAACAGGCAAGATCTGGCTAAGTTGATGGCCCAAAAGACAACTTGACATTCTGCTTCAAGTGAGTCAAAAGCATCAGCAGGAGATTGAAAATATACGATACAATTTCTCTCATGGTTCCTGAATACCCCACCAATGCCAGCAGACTGAATGTTAATTTTGGTCCAGCCAAACTTTGGGAGGGTCCATCAAATTGTCACAAATTTGCAAATATGTGGCTTGAGAAAAGGACCAATCTCCAACACAGCCTCAAAATTTTTAAATTTAATAACTTTTTCAATAAAATCAATACAATTGAGACCCACCCTCATAGGATCAAGATGGGAGTTGTCATGCTTTGCCTGGTTTCTAGCCATCCACACAAACCATGCAGCAATATTCGGGATGTCCTGGAGTTTAGATCCCCTCCAATCAGACCAGCTAGTATAGAAAACCTTCCATGTGAGATTCATTGTGGGATCCTAAGTTTACCAATCACAAAGGACCAAACATCCTGTACCCAATTGCAATTAAAGAAGAGATGGGTAATAGTTTCCTCATGAGACTGGCAGAAAGTGCATCTGGAGGGACCCC
>JXCR01139535.1:22296-55952 GCA_002079205.1 Phalaenopsis hybrid cultivar
ACACATCCATAATTTTAGCCTAAGGCCATGCAAGGACATCATGATGCATGCATTGTTAATAACAATGAAAAATATTTCTAAATAATTCTATATAATTATTGCATTACTCCCTCAAGTAAATAAATAACAAAGTTCTCATTTTTCATATTCCAAACTCAAAGACAACTATGATTACCAATGAATTTAGAAGCTCAAACCATCATTTAAAATCCCTATATGGTCATTGTTAGTTTCATGCTTATATAGATTTCTTCTTCATCTCCAAGCTCTGTCTCTCACCTTTCTTAAAATAAGAACAATAAAGATCATTTGCTTCTTGAAAAATGAAGTTTGTGTTAGAAATTCATGTTTAACATTTATAACACAAATTCTAAAAAATACATAATTGCCAAAATCTTTTAAATTCATGATGTTTACATATCTATAATAAAGTAACACATATATGTATTCATGATAATAAAATTTGATCTTGGAGAGATGAAGTTTCTCTCTCTAATCCCTTGAAACTTTTTGTACTTTCTGATGAAGGGAAATGTACAGGGTGTGTTAGGAAGAGAGAGAATCTATTATCTAAATCATGCTATATTTAACCACCATTCATAAAAGGGGGTTACAAACTAATAGGATTTATGATAATTTAATAAATTAATTGATTTTAAATTATTAAAACCAATGACATAAGTTAGTATCCCTTATTCATTTTGGGGATTACATGAGTTATAAAATTAATATCATAAGTTATCATAATTTATGACATAAGTTAAGAGTTAAGATAATTAATAACTTAAGTTATCATGAGTTACAAAAATAAATATCATAAGTTATGACATAATTTATGAGTTAAAAAAATAAACAACTTAAGTTATCAAAATAAATCTCATAAGTTATTAAAATAAATGTGAGCCATAAATAAAAATATAACAGTTTGATGCTCATTTGTAACTTTTGTATGTTGCCTTTGACAATTGTTGTTCCATGCTTACCTGCTAGGTTTATCAATCATGTTTTATGAAAGGAAGAACAATCATTCTAACCACCTTATAATATACCATTGATTGATATCCACTAATGTGAAAGTCTTAATGCTTGTTGTCATTGTTCTCCAATATCAATTTTTTAGCATGTTATTTTTTCATTGACACAGCTAGCCCAACACATATTATGTAACTGATCGACATCTACAAAAAATCTAACATTTGATGCTCACCTTTGACTTTCATTAACTTTATCAACCAACATCTATAAATTTCTTACATTGTATGATGCATTCTTCTCTCATTAAATAAACAATGGACTTTTATCAATTCAAACTTAGAATAATGGATCTATTTCAACTAAGCTAGGCATTAGGCTTTTCNCCCGCTGCCACCACCTATTCCAATGCCAACACCAACACCAACACCAACACCGAGACCGCCTCCACCACCTAAGTTAAGATCAAGGTCCTTTCTCGTCTTTCGGCCATCGGTAACACTAACTAAGAATACTAAAAAGAGGAGGAGAGGCACAAGAAGTGATTTTGGTGAAGCCATTCTGGAGCAGTGAATCCCAAATAAGACGACAATACTGAAGCAAGTTATTCAAGGTTGCTTTTGTTTGAGGCAGGAAGGAGGCAAGCTTCTGTGTGTGTGTGTGTGAATATATATATATATATATATATAGCTTATAGGACACATGGCTGGAGGTCACTTTATAGACCAATGAAAGTGGACTTCATTTTCAGTGGAAGCGGAGGAATAACGTGTTTTAAAATGCTTCAGGCCTATGCAGACTCAGTAAGCAGTACTGTATTGGTGAAGCCGTGGAGAAATTGGAGAGGCCAACATGAGCCATCGTGTGGAATTTATAGAAGGATGTTTCCATTATGCGAGCTTTAACATCAATTGCGCCTTGAGTCAAACTTGTGGCCTCCAGATCAAAAAATTAATTCCCTTAATTTTAGGACACCAAATTCTATAGTTTCCATTATCAAAACTGTGTCAAATCAGATATTTTTAATTTGAATCATAAAAAATACTGTCTGTGGATTCAAATATGATGTAATTATGGTTTGTATGAATGTNAACCCTTAATTTTAGGACACCAAATTCTATAGTTTCCATTATCAAAACTGTGTCAAATCAGACATTTTTAATTTGAATCATAAAAAATACTGTCTGTGGATTCAAATATGATGTAATTATGGTTTGTATGAATGTGAATGATGAAAACTAATTTGTTGTTTGGGAAGTGTCTTGTGGCGTATAAAAAGGGAATGGAGTTAAAAAAGATGGAGAAAGTAGGTTTTAGCTTGAAATGCTTTTTAGTTCTTGTGTAAAGTGAGATGGACATATAGCTCATCGAACAGGAGAGGTGAGCTTGATAACAAGGATGCATTGATGAACAGCTAATAGGTGTGTCGATGAAACGTAAATGAATAAGAAGGGGTCGGACAATGATGAAAGCATGCAAATGTAATGTACTTAAAATGCTGATTAGCTTTATAGTTGATGTTCATAGTGCAACTAGCGCAAGAGAATTACAACAAAAGAAAACAGAATAATGCATGCTACATGGTAGGTCTACTTTATCATATAGAAAAGTGATGAATGACTAGGGGAATAAGAGGAGGGGAAGTTCTTGCCTTACGATGTCATGATTCATTCCTTATAAAATCTTGGCTAAGATGCATTAATAAGGGGAATATATATATATGAATCCTATTAGTTCTTCTAGGGTACCATGTAAGTACATGAAGTTAAAAAAGGATGCTTTTAATCATCATTTAATAGTTATTTATCAAGTAACAAAGACACGAGTCATCTCCTAATTGGTGCCAAATGAATAATGCTTTATTAAACTTACGATTGAGGCAATAGCATTTAATTTTTTTTATTTTTAAGTGATTAAATAGAGATGTTGTAAGGCTAATAAGCATAGAGTGTCTACCTCTAAAACATCAACTTATAAGCCATCAAGTAATTTGAATCGAACAAACAAAATGAGGCAATTGAAGGCAAAATTTTTATTGACAAGAATTCCAAATGAGGGTGAGACAATTACACTAAGGAGTAAAATGAACGTTACATAGAAGCAAAACTTCACCTGATAAAGTGGAACCTCTTAGTGAAGGACAAATGAGAGGAGCAAGATTCATATATGCTTACAAAAGTTTAATTTCAAGAATAGAATGATCCATTACAAAGTTTTATGCAGGACAAGTTAATAATGAGAGCATAGAAATCCTATTAGTTTCTCCAAGGTACTTCGTAACTACATAAAAGTTGCATAAGGATGCTAGTAGCTAGTTATCAGGAACAAATGGCACATAACATCTACTTGGCAATAAATAAAATATATTTTACCAGACTTATGAGCATGTATCAACATTTATTAGTTGATTTTGAAGTAAGTTGAGGGTAAGGGTTGCTGATCCGATGCTTCTAGGGCACCTAAGTCTATGCTATCAACTTCTGAATCATAAGCTTAGTTGAATCGAAGCCAACAAAAATATGAAAACATAAGATATAAAACTTATAAGGTTGCCATTTGTAGAATTTAATGAGTGTAGGCCTGGCAAGTGAGGAGTAAGACTTTATATGTTTCTTAAATGAGAGAGGAAACCTATTAGAGTGTTGCCGAGGATCCATCAATGGCAAGCAGATGATATATGCACTAGCTCATGATGATGAGCCAATCAATTGTGTGGTGTTATGAAAGATGTCTAAAAAAAATTAGTTCATTGCTAAAAAAATAGCATTTATTAGTTGAGAAGTCAAGTGTAATGAAGACCCAATCGAAATCAATGGGAACAGTGGAGCAGAGAAAGCCAATTGCATTGAAATCGACGAGAGACGGTGTCATTCTTGATTGGATAATGAGTATTGATATAGAAGGAAATGGCTGATGAGTTGATAACCATAGCAATGATGAGTTTGAATAGAAATCTAAATGCGAGTGACTTTCTAAGAGAAGGATTATCTTCTTATATTTTAAAGTTATGAAAAATATATAGGTATATTCAAATTTAAAAAATATACTACATAGATTTTTATGTGCACGCACTCACTTATTTTTAGGTGAATTATACATAAAAAAACATTTAAGTTAAATATGTTTGCGAGTGATAATAGAATCTAAATCCCATCATTTTATCCTCTAACTTATATTTATAGATTTAGGGGTAATGCGTGCTAGAATATTTGCAGCGGTAGAGTAATGGATTATCGTTTTAGGGCTGCACTGTTAGGTATGACTTATATATCAGGAATTTGGAGTCTCTTGGATTTGGAGAGGTGTGTCTCTTGGATTAGTGGGTTGGGGGGAGCGAGGGCGTGTTTGTAAATTTATATGTGAGTTTTATCTATAAATAGACATATAACTCTATGGGTATGTAACTCCTCTGAAATAGCGAATTCGCAACTCTGCTCACGAAGACCAAACCTCGTTAAATCTATGTGTTATTCTTTTGGTTTTGTGTCGATTCTGTGTTTTCTTCGCCCTAAATATCACAACATGCACAATAATCCAGAGTACACTAAGAATAAATAAAACAACCAATAGAGACAAGAAGTTTTTATGTGGAAAACCCTTGAAATAGGAAAAAAAACCATAGGGTCTGATTCAGCTGAAGAGAATCACTATAAACTGGATATTACAAGTGCGATGCTTTGTCCCACAGGAGGGAAATTGATATACAATTNGTCGTTTTAGGGTTGCACTGTTAGGTATGACTTATATATCAAGAATTTGGAGTCTCTTGGATTTATATGTGAGTTTTATCTATAAATAGATATATAACTCTATGGGTATGTAACTCCTCTGACATAGTGAATTCGCAACTCTGCTCCCGAAGACCAAACCTTGTTAAATCTATGTGTTCTTCTTTTGGTTTTGTGTCGATTATGTGTTTTCTTCGCCCTAAATATCACAACATGCACAAGAATCCAGAGTAGACTAAGAATAAATAAAACAACCAATAGAGACAAAAAGTTTTTATGTGGAAAACCCTTGAAATAGGAAAAAAAATCATAGGGTCTGATTCAGCTAAAGAGAATCACTATAAACTGGATATTACAAGTGCGATGCTTTGTCCCACAGGAGGGAAATTGATATACAATTTTTCGAGCTACAAAGTCGGTGCACGGATGAACTTGTTGAAAGGAACGGGTGGCGGGCGATAATAATCAACGATGGCCGGTAAGTGGTGGTCAACAACAGTCGGTGATGGTCAATGGCGGCAAGAGTGATGATGGACTTCAACTTCTTCTCAAAGCTTCAAAAAACTTCTCCGACTACAAGCACCCCCCCCCCCCCCCCCCCCCCCCCCCCCCCCNAACAACAGTTGGTGATGGTCGATGGTGGCAGGAGTGATGATGAACTTCAACTTCTTCTCAAAGCTTCAAAATCTTTCTCCGACTACAAGCTTCCCAACCCCCAACTCCCTCCCTCCCTCATGAGAGGGGTGGGGCTCTATTTATAGAGTTTCAGGCACATATAATACAAAAAATATGAATCACTATGATTGGACCCCCCGAAAAGCTCCTCTCGATCAGATGGCGTATGATGGACATTTGAGTGCCTTAATAATGTCAGAATTGAGCAATATTAGACTCGTTGTATTCATTTTGTTGAGAAGTTCAATTCGACTATAAGCTCATGAGATTCAACATCTGTTTGATATTCTAAATATACCTGGAAAGCTTCTAGGTAGTGGTTTAATGACTTGATCGGGGCTTGATTTGACTCAGATTGGACTAATTTTTGAATCATTGGATTCATCTCATCAATCTAGTTATTTTGACTATAAGTTTACTATAATTGAAGCTTCAGATGACCTTTGATTTAAATTTGAACACTTTGCTCAAAAGATTGTCTCGAGATCCGTGCCATGCATCGAAATTCGTGTCGCATAATGGAATTTTGTTGATGGTGTATCGAGGGGGTCTCTGGTAGCACCATGTTCACATGATTTATTTTGAGATTTAAGGTAAATCTAGTCAAACGTGAAAAATAGCGTATCTAATTCTGGTGCTATGCTGAATCCATTTTTATCTCTGTACGTAAATCCACATAAATTAAATCTGACTAGTAAGTGGATTTAACAGAATTAGTTTAGAAAGAAAACACAACAAACTTAATTATGTTAAACAAGTCAAACAAATTTAACTCAATTTAACCTGATTTAATCTTAATGGAATCAAACACTATTCCACATTTAATAAAAAGCATCCGAATTTGAAAAATTCTGATTAAGAAATTCTATTTAACTTAAATCCTAATTACAGTCAAACACCCACCTTAGATTAGAACTTACCGCTACCAAAATGGTTACAATTAATAAAAAAATAAATTACATAGATAAACAATAACAATTGATGCAAAATGAGTCAGTCTTGTCGGATGACAGCCATCCACGTGCTAACTACTTCCAATATTTTCGAGCCATTTCACTTGAATGATTAAGCGAGTAGTTCCGATAGGGGTGTCTAATAGCACATTTTTAATCGGATTTATGTTCAAATTTGATATAAATTCAGCCAAATCTCCTCTGCTTTTCAATGTAAATTCCGATTTACTAAATCGTGGGCATGCAGACAGTCTATCCTGACGGCTTCGTTAAACTCAGGCGAATATAGTGGACAAATTCGCAATCCAGTTTTATATTTGTTTTGATTACCTTGAGGAGCCAATGAAGTCGTGAACTAACAGAAACTAAGGCGTGCGTNTTATGTCTAAATTTAAATCATAACATCTCATGTAGAAATGTGGTTAGTGTCTTCTTTTATATAGATTTGATTCAGGTTCAAATCCTACACTTTACATCTATTTTTCTCAATTTTAGTTTAACGAGCCAATTCCGAGCCGAACACGAGCCGAACACGAACACAAATATTTAAATCGAGCCAAACACGAACACACTGTTCACGAGCCGATTTCGAACACGAGCCGATTTCGAACACGAGCTATTTCGAACGAGCCGAACACGAGCCAAGCCTGAGCTCGCTCAAGCTCGGCTCGTTTANCAGCCTGAGCTCGCTCAAGCTTAGCTCGTTTACAGCCCTAGATCCAAGCTCTTCACGCCATGCACGCGTCTTCCTTTGAGAAAGCCGGTCAACTCCCACTTCCAAAAAAGAAGTTTGGGGGTGCAGGCTTGGTGGGATGGTTTTATATTATTATGGAATATTTCTCCAAAGTGGAGCCCGTCAACTCCCACTTCCTCATAAAGCATGTCCAATTCTCTTTAAGTCTACCTTCATTTTTCTTAACATAAATCAAATCTAAAATATTCACTCTCCTGAGATGATAGATTAATGTGACCAAAGCATCTAAGGTGAGTCTTTCTAATCTTGCCAAACACAAAAATATTAGTTTCTCATTCTGTCTTTTAAGTGTAAAGCCACCCATCCACCTAATCATTCTTACATTAGCAAGACAACCTCTTTTTTATGTTTCTCTTTTACAGGCTAATAATATGATCCATAAGGCATTACAGGTCTCACCGCTATATAGTAAATAATTTCATACGGTCTATCTCTCTCTCTTTTAATGTTTTATATATTCCTCGTCTATTTCCACTTCACAGACCATATTGATCTATATACCAATGAACAAAACTTGAAACCGATTAGAGGCATAGAGTCTAATACAAATATAAGCTTTGTTGCGGCTATTTTGCATTTGCTCACTTAACTTATATGACAGAAAAGTTCTTAGTTTAGGTATACGCCTCGATTTTGGCTTGGGTCTCGATTTGGATATGATGATGCAACATCTTGGCTTGGATCTGGATCTATGTCTATTCATAGTGAATTATTTTAACTGTGTTAGGTTCCGAACTCCTGTTGTTTTTCTCCTTTTCAGAATTTTCATGTAAAAAACGACATGTCTTCAACTGTTACTTACCGCTTTAATTACCTGAGTGTGTGCTCATACAATGTTATGACATTAAATAATCACTCAAACGTCACCAATCTTCCGATACGCCTCAAATTTTATAATAAATACCGATGTGGTAAGTTTCTTTTCAACGATTTTAAGTGAAGAAACCAATTTTTCGGAAAAAAAAAACAATACATCTCTTCACATACGACCAAGGAAATTTAAATTTCGAATGTCAACGGACTTGTTTAATGGGTCATGCATTTTGTTATTTTAAAATGTCAAATTCAAAGCATAGAGATTATAATAATCTTGATTAAGAGAATTATTTTGAAAATATTAAGACCAACATATGAATCCTCATTTTATATTTGTTTTTTTTGCTTTAGTTTATCATAATAGTTTTTAATGATTCAACACTAATTGTTTTGTCAGCCTAATGATCATATTTTCTACTTCTACAATGCACATTCAAATCATTTAAGTATGCATGTTTTAACTATTTTATTTTTATCAATTAAATATTTAACCTTTTTTTTGATATATTTGCATTGGTATTATAACATATTTATTTTAACATTATCATTTATATCAAATTTAATTTATTTATTACCAATTTTTTCTACTACCAATCATGAATATTCATACACTTCATTAAAAATAATCCTATTGAGTGATACAATATAACTTGCTTAAATGAAGATTTATAAAATGTATGTTTTTGAATTTCTATAGTATTATCATATCACATGGTACTTCCAAGTACCAATATATATTTTTATTTAATAATTCAATTTTATTTCTAATAATTATTCTCCTACAATCAAATTCTTCGTGATAAATGAGCTAACATGTACACCAAAGCTTATTACTTTTAGGTATTATTTTATTTTAATATTGGCTAATAATTTTTAACACGACGTCCATTAAAATTAGATTATCTATTAATTTTAAAGATTTCATCTTTCAAGAAATTTTCTTCCAGTTTTAACTTATCACATATTTCAACAGAATATTTCATTATTTAAATAATATTAATCACATAAAAGGAAAAAATACACACGAATGAATAAGAACATTATAATAAACATCATTATACTTTGTTAACATAAAATGTTTTGTTACAAATCAATTATAAATTTATTATTATTATTTCACAACTATATTTAATATTAGTCTATTACACGAAAAATATCTACATACGCATACACACGCAAAATTGCGTGCGCATGAATGTTATTTGAAGGGTATTGCAGAGTTATGTCATTGTTATTGAAGTTAATACCCTCAATAACCTCACAAAACCCTTGAATGATAGGAAAAAGGATGAGCGTCGAACCGTGGAATATATTGGTAGGTTATTTGGGTTAATACCCCCAATAACCGAGTTATTGGAAGGTTCTTCGGGGTCATACGCACGCAGAATTGCGTGCGAGTGACATACGTAAATAACACTCCTATTACACAGGGGCGACCGAACGCAAGTGGCAGGGCAAGGGCAATAATTTTTTTTTTTTTTTTTTTTTTGAGTTNACCGTCATCTACTGTCGTCGACCACCGTCGAACACTGCTGATCGGACATCGTCAGCCGACGTTGTAATATGAAAATATAGCAATTCTTTCCCATTTGTGGGACAATGGGCCTCTGTAATCATCAACATATAGTGAATTTTTATAACTGTGCTAGACCCCGTGGCTTTTTTCCTTTTACTGATTTTCTACGTCAAAACTTCTGGTGTCATCACTGTTTGTTTTACTTTCATCTGAATGTGTGTTGAATTATCGTGCTACGCTAAGACGATAATCCCTTACTCTACCGCCACGAATTTTCAAGCACACATTAGGTAAGATGATATATATGTAAAATTTGATTTTTTTGGTGATAAATTTGTAAATACATAGAAATTCGATGGTATGTAGTAGCTATAGTCGTGCTGGAATTTTAGAATATTGATTTGAAACAAAGTGAACAATTTCAATGACAAAATTCCAATAATCTTGGTTCACCCTGCATAATAAATATAATAGCTACCATCAACATCCAGCTTAGTATTATTATTATTNCCTAGCCCAACACATATTATGTAACTGATCGACATTCACAAAAAATCTAACATTTGATGCTCACCTTTGACTTTCATTAACTTTATCAACTAACATCTATAAATTTCTTACATTGTATGATGCATTCTTCTCTCATTAAATGAACAATGGACTTTTATCAATTCAAACTTAGAATAATGGATCTATTTCAACTAAGCTAGGCATTAGGCTTTTCNACTTCATATTACATTTCATGGCTCCTGAATTGTATTGCAAAATAAATCCAAATGCAGTACCTTGAGATTTTGCAATATCGATCATTAAACTCAGAATATTTTAATTATAAGTTTAAATCCTTAATTAAAAAACTAAGAGGACTTAATGCCAAATTCACATTCTTAATTTTCTAATTTATTAAACATGAAAAAAAAATATACTTCTATAATATTTTACCATGAGTAGTGTTTTTCAGGTTATTATTGCTTGTTCCATCCAGTTGTTGCTAGTTATTGTTTGAGGTACAGAAAGAAAAAGCTGCTTTGTCACCATCAAACAGTTCAGCTATACGCGTTGTCAAGCTTTTTTTTAGTAAATCTTAAATCTCAATCTTAAATAGTTAATTATTTTAATTAGATTAATATCATAAATTTTATTTATTTATTTAATGTAATAGTACTTATTGGTTGTTTTATCACTTCTACCAGTTATTATTATTATTATTATTATTATTATTATTATTAAGATAAAAAAACTCAATCTCAATCATTTCAAATGTTCTGACACACCACAATAATAAATATCTAATTTTGTATCAAAATATTTCTCTTACAACTATTAACGTAAAAACATTTTCCTTGTCTATTTTTTTATTTTTTTTGTTGAATTCTTTTATTATGCAAAATTTCGTGTCATTCGTGAACTTATACAACTTGGTAAAGACCGTGATTTTAAGAGGAAGATATAAGAGAAGATGATCGATTTTTTGCTAAAGCTTGGGTGTATTACCGTGTTTTCTCAAAATCCCTGAGTAGTCTGGAATGACTAAAAAAAAGGTTTTGTTTCCCGATCACTAGAGAGAGAGAGAGAGGTTTTTAGAGAGAGAGAAGCACAAAGAAAAAGGTCCATTCAATCCCCTTTTAACCTCCTTTTTACATATGAGAGAAAAAAAAAATTATATAAAATTACTTCTCGCATGGTTGTTCAAAATCAGGATGAACTTATATACTCTCATGTATGATGGTTTTGTTTGATGACTGGTTTGCAACANTGCAGTAAAAAAATTAGAATGTTTTTTTTTCATTAATCTCTCATAAAATGAAATCTATTTATATGTAAGGGTGTATCATGTGAAGTTACATATATGCCTCTTGATGGCTTTTGATTGATTACGAGCCAACAAGACTGGCTCGATTGACCGGATTTTATTGATTGGCTGATCTAGCCTAGCTTTCGACCATCAATCGTTGATCCCTGTTGCGGAACTTCTGTCGGCCAATTGTGAAGTTTAAGTGCTTAATATGTAAATATATAAAAATTTAATGATACGTTGGTAAATGCCCAACACTAAAAATGGTCAAATACAGGCTAGTGGAGCCAACGCAATTAAGACTTCGATTAATTGTAACAGCCAACTCGACATTTAATGGAGCCCGCCACAATTAACCTCGAACTCCTTTTCTTCTAGACTTCTTATTCGGCGTTATTCTGATGTACTGCAACGAAGCAGAAAAGCCATGAATTAAATGCTTGTCTGCTTTCCGGTATGATAATAAATACTCAGAATAATATTACTAAAGAAAATCTTTTATTTTTTAAATAAACAATATCGATCATTTCTTCTCTGCTTTATGTTATTCGTTTTAAGAATTTTGATTATTTATCAGCAAAGCATTTTTCAATATGGAAGAGNGCTAAAGAAAAGCTTTTATTTTTTAAATAAATAATATCGATCATTATTTCTCTGCTTTATGTTATTCGTTTTAAGAATTTTGATTATTTATCAGCAAAGCATTTTTCAATATGGAAGAGCAATTTAGGATATGTTTGGGACAGCTACAGTGATTTTACTCAAATAAAATTGAAAGAAGGTCTGAAAAGCAACGCGAACTTAAAGCTGTCCCAAACAGGCTCAGTGAGAGGTACTTGTCCTGCACTGCTTGAAGTGGTTGGCTTGCCTGGCTGTTTTCAACTCTGTTGAGAGTAAAGGACATCAGAAGTGGGCCCTATCAGCTTAGAGAGTCCTATAAGGGATATTTACCTCCATATCACATAATTTTAAGGTATCTTTCATTTAACTTCTAAATTTTACCTTTTTTATATTTATAAAACTCGAAATATTTCATATCATAGTAAAAATATTATTATTAGTAATTTTATTTGTTGTTGCATGCTTCTACGAGTGTCTAAGTAGAGATGATTATAAATAGACTTGTTGGGCATTGAAGTGATTAAAATATAGTGAAGTTTGTGAGATGGAGCACATCAAATTATACCATTATTTCATTATCTCCTCCAAAGCANAGAAGTTTGTAAGATGGAGCACATCAAATTATACCATTATTTCATTATCTCCTCCAAAGCAAGAAATAATGTGCTATGGTCCTTTGCAATAATAAGCAATTACTATGTCCAATGTAGCTAATGGTGTTTGTTTGATCTTATCAAAATAGACAAATTCATATCAATGTTCTTGTCTAGCATTGCTATTTTTTATGATAATATAAAATGTCCTTTTCTTTAAGTATTAGCTTAATAATTTGGATATCAGATTATTTTTTTATTGAAAGCTTTGTATACTTCTAGTTTTACAAGTTATCGGGTAGAGCATGTTGTTTGCCAATCAGAGGTCTTATCATTAGTTATCACTATAATATTATCTTTAGGATATCTTTGTTGATCGTCTGCTAGCCACCTTACACATCCATAATTTTAGCCTAAGGCCATGCAAGGACATCATGATGCATGCATTGTTAATAACAATGAAAAATATTTCTAAATAATTCTATATAATTATTGCATTACTCCCTCAAGTAAATAAATAACAAAGTTCTCATTTTTCATATTCCAAACTCAAAGGCAACTATGATTACCAATGAATTTAGAAGCTCAAACCATCATTTAAAATCTCTAATTGGTCATTGTTAGTTTCATGCTTATATAGATTTCTTCTTCTTCGCCAAGCTCTGTCTCTCACCTTTCTTAAAATAAGAACAATAAAGATCATTTGCCTCTTGAAAAATGAAATTTGTGTTAGAAATTCATGTTTAGCATTTATGACACAAATTCTAAAAATTCATAATTGCCAAAATATTTTAAATTCATGATGTTTACATATTTATAATAAAGTAACACATATATGTATTCATGATAATAAAATTTGATTTTGGAGAGATGAAGTTTCTCTCTCTAATCTCTTGAAACTTTCTGTACTTTCTGATGAAGGGAAATGTACAGGATGTGTTAGGAAGAGAGAGAATCTATTCTCTAAATCATGTTATATTTAACCATCATTCATAAAAGGGGGTTACAAACTAATAGGATTTATGATAATTTAATAAATTAATTGATTTTAAATTATTAAAATCAATGACATAAGTTAATATCCCTTATTCATTTTAGGGATTACATGAGTTATAAAATTAATATCATAAGTTATCATAAATTTTGACATAAGTTAAGAGTTAAGATAATTAATAACTTAAGTTATCATGAGTTACAAAAATAAATATCATAAGTTATGACCTAATTTATGAGTTAAAAAAATAAACAACTTAAGTTATCAAAATAAATCTCATAAGTTATTAAAATAAATGTGAGCCATAAATAAAAATATAACAGTTTGATGCTCATTTGTAACTTTTGTATGTTGCCTTTGACAATTGTTGTTCCATGCTTACCTGCTAGGTTTATCAATCATGTTTTATGAAAGGAAGAACAATCATTCTAACCACCTTATAATATACCATTGATTGATATCCACTAATGTGAAAGTCTTAATGCTTGTTGTCATTGTTCTCCAATATCAATTTTTTAGCATGTTATTTTTTCATTGACACACCTAGCCCAACACATATTATGTAACTGATCGACATTCACAAAAAATCTAACATTTGATGCTCACCTTTGACTTTCATTAACTTTATCAACTAACATCTATAAATTTCTTACATTGTATGATGCATTCTTCTCTCATTAAATGAACAATGGACTTTTATCAATTCAAACTTAGAATAATGGATCTATTTCAACTAAGCTAGGCATTAGGCTTTTCCCCTTTCTATTGTTTTCATATGTATATATATATGTTATGTATGTATATGTATATATATGTTGCTCTTTATGTATGCAAATCTCACAGATATCTCTCTTTCTGTCTCTCTATCTCTTTCACACACACACTTAAGTGTGCATAAGAGCCTCATGCAAATTGATACATGTAAATTTAGGCGTTACCAGTGTAAACTTTCTAACACATAACAAATATAATGTTCTTACATCTACCATAATATCGAGGGGCATTTACATACATGCTACATAGTTCTTATACATTTAAATATTTAGCGCATGAACTTTTACATTTATATGCGTAACTCTCAAATATTTAATATCATAGAAAAATTTCAACATCACAGAGTTTTCAATTGTGGAATATACATTTTATTTATGACATCAAAGTGTTATAGATGCAAATATTACAATTAAGTTATTAGCTATGTATAAATACATGATAGCTGTGTGATATGTATGTAAATTTCCATTTTAAACATTATGTTGCTTTTTCAAGCTGTTGATTTTAGACTAAAAATAATGAGTAATATTTGTTGAGCTACTTATCTTATTAGGTTTAATGAGATGTACCCAATGCCATGCTTTCAAAGCTGCTGATGCTTTTTTTACTTATTCTCTTAAAAATTATTTGATATTTATATAATATTCTAAAGTGCTTTAACTATCTTTAAACAATATTCTCAAACTGAGAAGAGAAATATTTGCAATTAATATTTAAAGAAAAATACATCAAAATAGGAAAATAATCATAGTAAAAATTGCTTTGAGGCTATTGAATTATATGAGAATATGTATAGCATCAATCAAAGTTTGTATTTCATCAATTATAAAGCATCTTTGATAATGGCTTAATTTTAGCTAGCATTTGAGGTAGAGGAATTGTTTGATATTCATGGAGCTAGCCACCCTCATATAATGGTATTCACATATTTCATCCATCAATGGAGGCCCTCTTCACCCATATGAGATCGAAGCTGGAGGCCAATATGAAAGTCAATTTGAAGGCAGAGTTAGATGTGTTCAGACATCGGGCGAATTAGCAAAAATCAACCATTGGATGCGAAAGATAATGATGAGGATGACGATGATCATCAACCATTGGATGATGAACAGTGGGGCACTTTTTTTCATTTGTATGTGATTCTCTAAAATATTTGAGCAAATATTCTTTTATCGAATAGTTATTTATATATGTTTAACTAAATGTATTTGATTTAATTTTGTGTAAGATTGAAAATTTTATAGTTACAACATTAGTTTGTCAAATGTTCGGAGATGTTCAGGGTGTGTTGTAGTAATTGTATTTTTATGAGTGTCGATTGCGGGTGTGAAAATCATAACTATGAATTAGAAGATTTATTTTTATAGGTTTTCGACGGCTTTTCATTGGTCTACCGATGATTTATCGAGCAATTATAGTGAAAATTGACGGCTTATGCGGTCTGTTATATTACAATCACCTAACCGACGGGGAATCGATGGGTTCAACTTCGATATAAACCGATAGAAAGTCCAATCTATCGATGGTTACCTTGTAGGTTCTGATTCGACTCATTCCGGTGTATAACTACTGAATCTTATTGTGTCATAAAAATGACACATCCTATAACTATTGACAGCTCACCTATCAATTATCACTAACGGTTTGTTCGTCGGTAATCAGAATCCGTCAATAGTCGAAGGCTAGCACGTACTTACTAATTTATCCAAAATCGATAATCATATTTTTTTGAAAAATGGTCCACAAATAGAAGTCGTCAGAATGATTGCCGATCTTCAATTTACAGTCAAACATTTTTTCTTCGACCTATAAATAATCGGTAACCCATCATAACAGTAATAACTAATGATTTACGGGGTATTAACTCACCAAATGTGACCATCCGAAATTGGCTAAACTCCGATATTGTATTATACATTGATTGTAAACAATATCGCCCCTTTTGACTTCACAACAAGGATATTATCTATACATTACTGTTCTAAGATAGTAAATATTATCATTACTCACCTCTTATTCAAACTCTGCCTTCAACTTTAAATCATTAAAATAATATAATATTTAAATGATTAAAAATACTTAAAATTGGTGTTTCTAGAGAAAGACACCAAAATCAAATAAGATGAAACCACCAAATTTATAAAAATAAAATATAAGCTGACAATAATATAAAAATTATGAACTTTTAAATTAATTAGTTAACTAATCCATTTTTGAGTAAGCGGTTAGATTAGTTTTTTAATAGAGGATTGATTAAAGCTACAAATTAAAGGATGGAAAAATCTTAAGAAGTTACGATCCCTTGAGAAAAAATATTTGAGGGAGGCATTTGTCCTCTTGACATTAGTGTGATTCCATCTTTGAGTGAACACCATGTGGTTTGAGTATATTTAGACTCAATTTAAACCAACCAACTAAAATCAATTTCTTTGTTCAGCCTTATGGAATTCATTTTTGTATGTTGTCTGTCTTATTTTTCCACCCCCCCCCCCCCTCTCTCTAGNATCTTAAAAATTATTTGATATTTATATAATATTCTAAAGTGCTTTAATTATCTTTAAACAATATTCTCAAACTGAGAAGAGAAATATTTGCAATTAATATTTAAAGAAAAATACATCAAAATAGGAAAATAATCATAGTAAAAATTGCTTTGAGGCTATTGAATTATATGAGAATATGTATAGCATCAATCAAAGTTTATATTTCATCAATTATAAAGCATCTTTGATAATGGCTTAATTTTGGCTAGCATTTGAGGTAGAGGAATTGTTTGATATTCATGGAGCTAGCCACCCTTATATAATGGTATTCACATATTTCATCAATCAATGGAGGCCCACTTCACGCAGATGAGGTCGAAGCTGGAGGCTAATATGGAAGTCAAGTTGAAGGCAGAGTTAGATGTGTTCAGACGTCGGGCGAATTAGCAAGAATCATCCATTGGATGCGAAAGATAATGATGAGGATGACGATGATCATCAACCATTGGATGATGAACAGTGGGGCACTTTTTTTCATTTGTATGTGATTCTCTAAAATATTTGAGCAAATATTCTTTTATCGAATAGTTATTTATATATGTTTAACTAAATGTATTTGATTTAATTATGTCTAAGATTGAAAATTTTATAGTTACTACTTTAGTTTGTCAAATGTTCGGAGATGTTCAGGGTGTGTTGTAGTAATTGTATTTTTTACGTGTCTCGATTGCGGGTGTGAAAATCATAACTATGAATGAGAAGATTTATTTGTATAGGTTTTCGATGGCCTTTCATTGGCCTTCCGTTGATTTATCGAGCAATTATAGTGAAAAATGACGGCTTATGCGGTTTGTTATATTACAATCACCTAACTGACGGGGAATAGATGGGTTCAACTTCGATATAAACCGATAGAAAGTCCAGTCTAATGATTTATTGGGTATTAACTCACCAACTGTGACCATCCGAATTGGCTAAACTCCGATATTGTATTATACATTGATTGTAAACAATATCGCCCCTTTTGACTTCACAACAAGGATATTATCTATGCATTACTGTTCTAAGATAGTAAATGTTATCATTACTCACCTCTTATTCAAGCAAAGCACATCAATAGAATTAAACAATTTTTAATCTTCTATGTTGTTATTATTCTTATTACTTTTGTCTTGACGTTCATGTAAAGTACCCTAAATATTATTTTTTCTTATTACTTTTATACTGAATGAACTCCTTATTGCCGATCAATCATAACCGAAGAGGTAACTATGACTATCATGTTGGGAATGATTTTAAATCATTAATATAATATAATATTTAAATGATTAAAAATACATAAAATTGGCGTTTCTAGAGAAATACACCAAAATCAAATAAGATGAAACCACCAAATTTATAAAAATAAAATATAAGCTGACAATAATATAAAAATTATGAGCTTTTAACTTAATTAGTTAACTAATCCATTTTTAGTAAGCGGTTAGATTAGTCTTTTAATTGAGTATTGATTAAAGCTACAAATTAAAGGATGGACAAATCTTAAAAAGTTACGATCCCTTGAGAAAAAGTATTTGAGGGAGGCATTTGTCCTCTTGACATTAGTGTGATTCCATCTTTAAGTGAACACCATGTGGTTTGAGTATATGTAGACTCAATTTAAACCAACTAAAATCAATTTCTTTGTTCAGCCTTATGGAATTCATTTTTGTATGTTGTCATCTTATCTTTCCTCCCCCCCTCTCTCTCTAGATCATCTTAGGATATAGTCTTAAGAATTTCCTAGCGTCTCTCTTAGAGGACTACTGGAGGAACCAATACAAAAATATAACTTCAAACATATCTTCACTCTTTATAGTTCCATGTGCCTGACTTCGAACCCTTAGCATTTGGTTGAGTTGGTTAGAATCAAGTTACTTGAGACTTAAGCAACCCTTTTAACCCTAAAGACTTAGGTCTTCTTTTTGGACACTTTTGCAATTCTCCTTCACTATGCCTTGATAACTTTTTCTTAAAAGAGCACATTGGATGTGCAACTCAACTTGGGCCAGGATGGGGTTTATCTTTTAAAAATAAAATGAGAATTATAAATTTAAATAAAAATTAATTAAAACCAAAATCACATAATGAAAATCTTAAATTCAAGATCCACAAAACTATATACTTAAAATTAAAACATAAAATTGAATAACAAAACCAAAAAATTAAATTAATCATAAACTTAAACCAAAGTCAAAATTTCAAATTATCAAAGGTCTCACAATTGAAATTCATTAAGATTTCCCAGCTAAGAATTTAAATCAATCAAATCAATTAAAAAAAAATCCTTCCTAAACCCTATCTAACAAGCCCACGCCTCTACATCACTATTTCCTTCCTAACCAGCACTCCCTCACCTCGCTCCTCCACAGCTCCCCACCGAAACTCCCATCTTCCTACCCACCCGAGAAGCACACCAGCTGCCATCATTATAATATATATATATATATATATATATATATATATATATATATAATTTTTTTTTGTATTTATATATATATATATATAGATAGATATATCATTTCTCCATCTTCCCCTCCACTCAAGTCACCTGCATATTTATCCTCCTCCTTACACAGAAATCCACCTCACATCTCCCTTCCGTGGACCATTCCCATATCCATCTCCTCCTTCGGATCCCCACGCCGGCGAGCTTTCCAACTGCAAGGCAGCCATTGGACCGTGGCATACAAAGGTTAATTACCAAACTCTCAAGGAAAGTAACGCTAAGCCNTCCATCTTCCCCTCAACTCTAAGTCACCTGCATATTTATCCTCCTCCTTGCACAGAAATCCACCTCACATCTCCCTTCCGTGGCCCATTCCCATATCCATCTCCTCCTTCGGATCCCCACGCCGGCGGGCTTTCCACCTGCAAGGCAGCCATTGGACCGTGGCATACAAAGGTTAATTACCAAACTCTCAAGGAAAGTAACGCTAAGCCTCTCTCCTTCTCTATTCTTAATTTTACCCACATGCATGTATACACAAAATTCCTGCATATTTACATATCTAACACCCTATAAAAAAAATCTTTTCTTCTCCATCTATAAGTTTACGTATTTACATCTTTAACACCTAAATTTCAATCGACATGCATACTAACTAATTCTTACATCTTTTAAAACCAAAAATTCAATATTTACATGCATGACACACAAATCTCACAGGTTTACATACT
Source organism: Phalaenopsis hybrid cultivar (assembly GCA_002079205.1). NCBI lineage: Eukaryota > Viridiplantae > Streptophyta > Magnoliopsida > Asparagales > Orchidaceae > Phalaenopsis > Phalaenopsis hybrid cultivar. The sequence continues at coordinate 42,190 of JXCR01139535.1, forward strand.
AATTAACACCTAATATATATATATATATATTCGTATACTTGCATATCATACAGATCTTACATCTTTACATATTTAACACCTAAACTGCATACCTACATACATGCCACCAAATTTTACGCATCTACNCACACCCTATAAAAAAAAATCTTTTCTTCTCCATCTATAAGTTTACGTATTTACATATTTAACACCTAAATTTCAATCGACATGCATACTAACTAATTCTTACATCTTTTGAAACAAAAAAATTCAATATTTACATGCATGACACCCAAATCTCACAGTTTTACATACTAATTAACACCTATATATATATATATATATATATATATATATATATATATATATATATATATATATATATATATATNATCTACATGCCTAAAATCTGGGCTATGACATTTACATGATACCATGCAAAGCCTATAGTCTGGTATCTAAATTTAAATATTTGCATGCGTACTATGAAAATCATATATATTTAAGGGCCTAAAATCTAAATTTTGATATATACAGGTGTACCGCCTTAATTATTACGTGTTTTCATGTCTAATACCTAAGGTTCAATACTTTCTCGCATGATGCTTACATGTTTTGAAATATTTGCGTGCATGCCATTCAAACGCAATCAGAATTTAGCCAATTTCAAACCGTCACATTTCCTCGGTTCATATCAAATAAATCAACGGTTAATATTTTTCCGACTTCCGTAGGTTACCGACTGTTTATTGGTAAATTGGAAACGGGTGGTCGGTCCGACGGCTTTTATTTATCGATGATTTTTCAAAAAAATATGAAAGCCATTGGTTGTTGTCGGTTTCTAGTTTCTGATTATTGACTAGCAAAAAATGTAACAATAAGCAATGGGTGGACAGTCGGTAAACTGTGACAGGAGTCTTTTTTATGATGCATTAAGATATGTAGGAATCAGAACCGATGAGATAACCGTCGATAAATTGAATTGTCTATCAGTTTATATCGAAGTTAAACTCACCGATTCCCCGTTCGTTAGGCGGTGATAATATAACCGACGACGTAAGCTGCAATTTTCACGACAATTGCTCGACAAATTGTTAGAGGAAAGCCGACGAAAAGCCGTTGCGAAACCTGTAGCACAAAAAAATAAATCTTCTATTTGATAGTTACTGTTCTTACACCTGTAATCGATAGACATGAAATTAAATACCATAGCTACAACACACCATAAACATCTCTAAACATTTAGCTGACTAAAATCACAATATTAAAATTTTCAACCGAACAAAAAATTATTCAAAATTAACTTAATTAAGCATATATACACGACTATTCAATAAAAGAATATCTGCTCAAATGTTTAATAAAATCATATATAAATGAAAAAAGTCCCTCGCTAATCATCCTTCGTCTCCTTGTCATCTTCGTCCTTCTCATCCAATTGTTGCTTCATGCGCTGCTTTGACCAACATCAAAACACATCTAACTACGCCTTCAACTTGACCTCCAACTCTGACCTCATCTGGGTGAAGCAAACCTCTATCTCGGCAGCGAATGCAACAACTCGCCTAGAAACCTCATCCTAGTGTGTGGTAGAAGTAGATGCATCAGATGCACTGGTGGAGGGGGTGAGTGTCCTAGAAGAACACTTGAAACCCGAGCTCGTGGACTCGACTCTTCTTCTTGCCGCTGACAGTCTCCCTCCATAGGTTGTATTTAGACAGATTGCGATATCAAATCATAATACAACTCGACGACTGGGATTGACTCCCCTTCAACTGCTTGAATTTTAATACAAAAAATTGTTTACGTACAGTTAAAGCGTGAATAAATAGCAAAGTAGTTTTGCTTGTGAATTATTTGGATCGAAGTTGCTCCGGATGTGTGCCACAGGCTCAGAGCATCAGGTGAATTGTTTATACAAAATCACAAGAATTAAGTTCATTTGATAAATAAATAAAAATAACTTAAGATATTTGTGAATGATACATACCGCAAAANCAGCAAAAAATGTCTAACAATAAGCAATGGGTGGACAGTCGGTAAACTGTGACAGGAGTCTTTTTTATGATGCAGTAAGATATGTCGGAATCAGAACCGATGAGATAACCGTCGATAAATTGAATTGTCTATCAGTTTATATTGAAGTTAAACTCACCGATTCCCGGTTCGTTAGGCGGTGATAATATAACCGACGGCAAAAGCTGCAATTTTTATGACAATTGCTCGACAAATTGTTAGAGGAAAGCCAACGAAAAGCCGTTGCGAAACCTGTAGCATAAAAAAATAAATCTTCTATATGATAGTTACTGTTCTTACACCGGTAATCGATAGACATGAAATCAAATACCATAGCTACAACACACCATAAACATCTCTAAACATTTAGCTGACTGAAATCACAATAGTAAAATTTTCAACGGAACAAATAATTAATCAAAATTAACTTAATTAAGCATATATACACGACTATTCAATAAAAGAATATCAGCTCAAATGTTTAATAAAATAATATAAAAATGAAAAAAGTCCCTCGCTAATCATCCTTCGTCTCCTTGTCATCTTCGTCCTCCTCATCCAATTGTTGCTTCTTGCGCTGCTTTGACCAACATCAAAACACATCTAACTACGCCTTCAACTTGACCTCCAACTCCGACATCATCTGGGTGAAGCAAACCTCTATCTCGGCAGTGAATGCAACAACTCGCCTAGAAACCTCATCCTAGTGTGTGGTGGAAGTAGATGCATCAGATGCACTGGTGGAGGGGGTGAGTGTCCTAGAAGAACACTTGAAGCCCGAGCTCGTGGACTCGACTCTTCTTCTTGCCGCTGGCAGTCTCCCTCCGTAGGTTGTATTTAGACAGATTGCGATATCAAATCGTAATACAACTCGACGACTGGGATTGGCTCCCCTTCAACAGCTTGAATTTTAATATAAAAAATTGTTTACGTACAGTTAAAGCGTGAATAAATAACAAAGTAGTTTTGCTTGTGAATTATTTGGACCGAAGTTGCTCCGGATGTGTGCCACAACAAGAATTAAGTTCATTTGATAAATAAATAAAAATAACTTAAGATATTTGTGAATGATACATACCACAAAANACTTACAATAATGATGAAAAACAAGAGAAAGAAAACATGAAGAGCTTACGTGAGATAAACCTCACAAGGATATGTCAAGTATGCCCGCCCACATAAAATTAGGTTGAAGCACATTGGACCAATATTCGTGAAAAAATAACTATGTAGACTATCCATAAATAGAGATTCAGGTGTATTTGCCTATTTTGGGGTCCAAAGCAGCCGCAAGGGAATGCACCCACTTGGTTAATTACATTATGGGGGTTACTTAGCAACACTCTTGATCCAAAGAAGTTTTGCTTACATTAGTAGTGACCACTAGCGTAGGGTTATCAAAAGATGATTACTTCACATAGGAATACTCTGATGCTTTCAGAGATCCTACTAATCCATGAAGCAGAGAATGAGTCTTACAATCCCACGTGTGTAGCAGACTCATCGATATGCGGAGCTTACAAAATAACCAATTCATCTTGACGGGGGTATCCCTATACGTCAAAACACTCTAGGTCATAAAGGCAAAGGACAAATCATTGTATCCCAAACGAGTGACAACTCATCGATAATCTGGTTGTCGAGATAATACCAACAAAGGTAAAATGAGCAATAGGGCNAAGATCCTACTAATCCATGAAGCAGAGAACGAGTCTCTTACAATCCCACGTGTGTAGCAGACTAATCGATATGCAGAGCTTACAAAATAACCAATTCATCTTGACGGGGGTGTCCCTATACGTCAAAACACTCTAGGTCATAAAGGCAAAGGACAAATCATTGTATCTCAAACGAGTGACAACTCATCGATAATCTGGTTGTCGAGATAATACCAACAAAGGTAAAATGAGCAATAGGGCTTAACAAGGTTAGTCAAAGGAAGGAATGAGCAATCCCTAGAAGGTAGAGGTAGTTGGTTCAGGGAACCACGAACCCGTCATCTCAAGCTACTAGGACTCTATGTCTACCTCGTTGTGAAAGTAGTCCGCCCAACNAAAGGTTAGTCAAAGGAAGGAATGAGCAATCCCTAGAAGGTAGAGGTAGTTGGTTCAGGAACCACGAACCCGTCATCTCAAGCTACTAGGACTCTATGTCTACCTCGTTGTGAAAGTAGTCCGCCCAACATGTCCAAAGATCCCCGATCATCAATTCGTGAATTGCATCTTCCGCGGGAACCTCGGCAGCCCTAAGATCAAAGGAACAAAACTCCATCCTATGACTATTAGGTGGAGCTCCAACAGGAGTGTTGAACTTCCACTTCACTTCTTATTTGCACCATTGTTAAGGAAGATCTTACAATTTTTTTTTCTTTCGACCTTAAAGAATAATCATAAATCTGAATCAGTAATGTGAATAACTTCATATAGTGGTTTTAATAAGTTGCAACCTTCTTGCAAAAGAGAGATATTTTTGCTTCCAACTTGATAACCAATGTTATAATCTATCAATGAGGATGAGACATTCATCAGTAACAAGATTACAAGATTTAATGATAACTTCTAAGATTTTCCATAAGTGGGGCTTAGGCGAAAAAACACTTACATCACAAATCCTTAGTTGCAACAAATTTGCAAAACAAATACCTAACTTAGCACTATTAACACCCAATTTTGAGGTTTTGTGAAAGTTATGAAGAAAAGCGGACATATTATTAAGTGAACTGCTATCAATCTTACGAAATATCAACAAGTCATAACATAAATAAGGTGAGAGGCGTTATATATGATTATGTTATATATGATTATGAATAGATGGGTTGTTGTCATTAAAATGAGTGTGATGACCACCATCCATAAGAAAAANCAACAAGATTATAAGATTTAATGATAACTTCTAAGTTTTTCCATAAGTGGGGCTTAGGCGAAAAAACACTTACATCACAAATCCTTAGTTGCAACAAATTTGCAAAACAAATACCTAACTTAGCACTATTAACACCCAATTTTGAGGTTTTGTGAAAGTTATGAAGAAAAGCGGACATATTATTAAGTGAACTGCTATCAATCTTACGAAATATCAACAAGTCATCACATAAATAAGGTGAGAGGCGTTATATATGATTATGAATAGATGGGTTGTTGTCATTAAAATGAGTGTGATGACCACCATCCATAAGAAAAAAAGGACATCCATCACAATTGCAAAGAGGTAAGGGGAGAGAGAACACCCTTATCATAGATTTGAATAGTGCAAGCTTTAATTCAGGGAACGAAGGAGAATGAAAATCCCAAATTAGTCATTCTATCATAAATAAATTGAGGATTAACATAATAAAAATATCCTTATGTGATGGAATTATTAAATATCATTTTGTGATAGAATATGCTTAGAAATAAATACTGATTTCTTTTTTACATTTATTAGACTTTAATAACTATAATTATGTGGTTTAACTGCTTGACGCTACCCTTTATCATGCAAGTACAAAAGTCAAAAAAAAAATTTTAGGGCATTTACATTCATACCACTCAATTCATTTATATTTACATTTCTAACACTTAAACTTTCATATTTATATGTACATACTACTACCACTCAATTCATATATATTTACATTTCTAACACTTAAACTTTCATATTTATATATACATACTACTCAAACCTTTGACATTACATTAAAAATATCATCATCACCATATTTATAAAAACTAAATACATTTTTTGATGCATAAATTTATAAAACCCATGTGTTGTAATTGTAAATATCAATTTTTGATGTTAGATATGTAAATATATAATATATAAGAATTGAGGTAGATATGTAAATTTACTTTTTTTTTCAAATCCCCACCTGCATATTGATTTTATTGTACTTATTTAATTAAATAGTCTCAAGAAAAAATAAAGAAAAAATCGAGTAATTTGCTTTTCGTCTCCATTGTCACATTTGTCGAGCTGTAACTCACGTACTGTGTCAGCTATTAAGTTCAAGGTAAGCTATACATAGGGCTGTCAAAAAGGCTCATTGTTCGCGAATAAATCGTGTTCGGCTCGTTCATTAAGTTAACGAGCCGAACACAAATAACGCGAACAAATATTTGTTAGTTCGTGTTCGGCTTATTTTGGCTTGAAATACTACTAATCAATTATATTTATATATATATATTTGATGATAGTATTTTCTTAAAATTTAATTGACTACAAGACATATATTCATATATACAAACGTTGTCAAAATGACTCTTTGTTCGTGAACGGCTCGTGTTCGGCCCGCTAAACAANTAATTGACTACAAGACTACGTGATTAAGGTTGTCAAAATGACTCTTTGTTTGTGAACGACTCGTATTCGGCTCGCTAAACAAACGAGTCGAGCACGAGCGAGCTTGAGCTCGTTTACACCCCTAGCTATACATATCTAAAAAAATTATGAACATATCACACAATTCCTATGAAATTAATATCTAACATTTATTCATATATACAGCAGTTTGTTGCTATAAATCTATAAAAAAAATATTTAATTATTAAAAAATTTATAAAAATAATATTTTTGATGTGATGTTAAAAATTTAAATGTAAATATTAAATTTTATAAATACATGAGAAAATGATTACAACTCAAATATTGAATAATGGCAGGCTCAAACATTGGAACACTAAGTAGAACTGAATCTTAAAAAGTCGCATTCAAGTTCCCAAAATTCCATACTATTATAATGAAATTTTCTATAAAACTTCTAGCCATATAATGTTTTTCTCCTCAAAGTTTGAATGATGGATTTATTACAGCATAATAAATTGAAATTGGATTAAAAAATTTGACAACAATTTTTGAAAAAGTTAACAATCAATAANATTATATTGAAATTTTCTATAAAACTTCTAGCCATATAATGTTTTTCTCCTCAAAGTTAGAATGATGGATTAATTACAGCATAATAAATTGAAATTGGATTAAAAAATTTGACAACAATTTTTGAAAAAGTTAACAATCAATAAATTTTCATAAATGAATAAAAAATACTAAATATATAACAATTTTATTGTTAAAATTCACATTTGAATAGGGCTGTCAAAAAATCTCGTTATTTGCGAACAATTTGTGTTCGGCTCGTTCGTTAAATAAATGAGCCGAACAAGTTTTTAAAGCTTGAATTATAAACGAGCCGAACACAAACAGCTCTTGTTCGCTTGAGTTCGGCTCGTTTTAGCTTGAAATTNACAATAAATTTTCATAAATGAATAAAAAATACTGAATATATAACAATTTTATCGTTAAATATTCACATTTGAATAGGGCGGTCAAAAAAGCTCGTTATTCGCGAACAGCTTATGTTCGGCTCGTTCGTTAAATAAATGAGCCGAACACGAACAAGTTTTTAGAGCTCGAATTATAGACGAGCCGAACACAAACAGGCTCGTTTTAGCTTGAAATTTTAAAAATATATGTTTATTTATATAATAATATATTATATATATTATTTATATAATAATATATTATATATAATTATATTTAAGCTTAAATCATAACATCTCGTGTGGTAATACGATTAGTGCTTTTGTTTATATACATTTGGTCCAGGTTCGAATTTCACATTTTACATCTATTTTTTTTCAATTTAATTTTTTCAAGTCAATTTCGAGCCGAACACCAACACGGATATTTAAATGAAGCCAAACCCGAACACACTATTCACGAGCCAATTTCGAACACGAGCCGATTTCGAACACAAGCTATTTCGAAAGAGCCGAACGTGAGCCTAGCCTGAGCTCGCTCAAGCTCGGCTCATTTACATCCCTACATTTGAATGTTAAAAAATCTCCATTACATACCACAATATTTTTATAGATTTACATATTCATCAGATGAACATTTATATTATTTGTATGCCATTAAAATCTTTAACAATTTATAAAAAAATATCATCATTAGTAATTTTTCAATAGTGAAATACACATTGTCCTACATGTGTTTATGATACAAAAATGTTATAAGTATAAATTCCAAACTTTTTTTGTTATGCATATAAATGCAAAAGATTTGTTTGTTTAAAGCTGAGCTCTAACTAATAGCTAAATTTCAGTTTATTCATAACGGAACTATATAAACTAAATTAAGCTCTGATTCGATCGGTTCAATATTATTGAAATTTTGATTGACCTGCTAAGTTACATTTATGTAAATTTATCTTAATTTATTGATTGAGATCTTTGTCTTCTAATTAAGAGGTCTTGAGTTTAAAGTCTTCTATGTAGGATGTGGATGTTTTCGTAATTATTTATACATACATACATCTATATATATACATACATACATCTATATATATATATATATATATATATATATATATATATATATATATATATATATATANTATGGTCCTCTTGTCGCAAAGGTCATCAGTTCCAAAGTATGGGAGGGAGGAAAAACAGGAGAAGTTTGGTGCCTTCATCTCCTCATCCTTTTTGCTCTCAGAGCTCTCATTTTTCAGCTATGGTGGACTTTCAGCAGCATGCTTTTTCTAACCAGGAAGAGGCGCATCATCAAAGACGGAGTAGATTTCAAGCAAATCGACAAAGAATGGGACTGGTAAACTCATCTTGCTTTTTGGGACTATTGAAAAAGGTGCAATATTTATTTATTTATTTATTTGTCTCAGGGACAACTTTTTCATACCCCAAGCATTCATGTCAGCGCTGGCTTTCTACCTCTTTCCTTCTTTGAGAATGCTTCCTGTTTGGGAGCCCAAGGGTTTGTTGATAGCTCTTGTTCTTCATGTTGGTTTATCAGAGCCTCTCTTTTACTTTGCTCATAGGGCTTTTCATAGCCGATTGCTCTTTAACCATTACCACTCTCTCCACCACTCTTCTCCAGTGCCCAGCACGTTTACAGGTGCTTCTTCTTTAGTTTTCTTCACGATTGCTTTTTAAGGACTGAAGAAGGATATCCATAAGTTATGGTTTTTGTTGTTTTTCTCAGCTGGGCATGGGACGCCAGCAGAGTTTATGGTTATGAGTTTGGTGATGGGGCTGCCATTGATAGGAGCTAGCTTAATGGGAGCTGGTTCAGTTGGGCTTTTCTATGTCTATGTTCTGCTATTTGATTTCCTGAGGTGCATGGGACATTCTAATGTGGAGGTTTTCCCCAGTGGTTTTTTTGAAGCTTTTCCTGTGCTTAGATACCTCATCTACACTCCAACGTAAGTAAATCTTTTGCCTGTCTTTTTGGTTATTGGCTTGTTGTAGACTCCTCCATAGTTGTAAGGAATTACAAAATAATGCTTTGGTATTGGATGAAGAAGTTTGTTAATGGAAAATGCTGCATTCCAAACAGATTTTCATTTCAATTTATTTCATATTAGTTGCTTGGCTGCTCTTGTAATGCACTTTTTTAAATTGAAGAATTACAACCCTACTCTGTGTTCTGTGGTGATTTATCTGAGATAAAGTTGTTGTTTGTTGAATAATGGTGACAGTAGAGATGATCTTGACTTTTTAGGGTTGTAAGAAGATTTCACGTACACAAATAAATTGAAAGTAATACACAAAAGACATAAGATTTTATATATGGAGAATCCTATGAACTAGGACATGGATACACTTGCACATGATATGAGATGGAATCGTTTGCTTTTGAAAATATAGGACACTGATAAACTTTTGACAGGACATTAATATATATATATATATATATATATATATATATATATAAGCTAATCACATGAATTAATTAATATGAAATAAATTAAAAAGATATTAACATTATAAGAATGATAAAAAAAATTATATGTAAGAATGAAGAAAATATAAATGATTATCATGTTGTTCATAAATAAAGATGGTAGATAAATAACAAGTAAAAAGTTATGAAAAATATTAAGTACAAAAAATAAAATAAGCAATCAAAATTTAACAAAACAAAAACTAAAACGGTATGATACCCAAAATTTTTTTAAGGTAATGCTTACAACAACATAAGTTATTTGATACAATATAAATCATCAAAATCTAATATTTATTTATACATTTTGATACTATTTGATAAATTGAATTTTTATTTTTAAGGACAAGCGTGCCCAATTATTTTTATTTTTATTATGTATAAGGCACTTGTCCGATGCGTGTCATGCATGTGTCGGTGTTTGATGCGTGCGAAGATTAGATTTTTTATTGTATTAATATAAAAAAACTGGGCAAAACAAACTGATAAAGAAGTTCTCTCCTATTTTCTTGAATTCCCACTATCAATTCAGTCTCTTCTCTTACATTTCTTGAGTTTGGTTGCGGCTAATACTTGAAAGTTAAAACCAGTTTTAGTCTAAACATTTTTCAAAAATTTTTAATGGGTTTAAAATGATTTTGAAAACAGACCAGCATGAGAAAACTTTTGAGAAATTTATTTCCACACTTCTTAATAACAACTTTCTTTTCTGATATCTATATATGCCTTTAATAGCTTCCAATTATAATATGATTAGGGATCATTTATGGCCTATTTTTGAAGGAGAGACATTTTGATTGTGATACTTTTCTTCTTGCAGGTACCATAGCATTCATCACATTGAGAAGAACTCTAATTACTGCCTCTTTATGCCCTTATTTGATGCATTAGGTGGAACCATCAACACCAAATCTTGGTCCTTGCAGAAAGAAATAAGCTCAGGTATGCTATCACTCCGAAGTTCTTGAAAGTAAAAAAAAAAAAAATCTTATTTAATACACTAAAAAAGTTAAAATGCTTAATAACTATTCAATGAATTCTAAATTTTATAAATGTTTATGCATTACTACATTATAATTATATTTATAATACTCGTTTTTCTACTAATGATTTTCTATCAAACATCATGCTTATTATTTCAGCCCAGTTCTGAGATTGTTTTATGTGGATGCAGGGATGAACAACCGAGTTCCTGATTTCGTCTTCCTAGCTCATCCAGTTGATGCCGTGTCCTCCATGCATGTATCTTTCGCCTTCCGCTCTTTCAGTTCCATGCCCTTCAGAATTTTGCCTTTCATCCCCGTACTCTGGCCGGGGGCCTTGCTCATCATGCTGCTAATGTGGGCGTGTTCCAAAACCTTTCTTCTTTCCTTCTACAATCTCAATGGCCGATTGCACCAGTATTGGGTGGTGCCCAGACATGGCTTTCAGGTTAGTTATAATATCTTTGTCCTCTTCATATTTTTTAATCCTAAACTTTACTTTTTTAACATTTATACCAACCAAATCTTTCACATCACATTAAAAAAAAAACCATCATTTTAACTTCTAAAATGTGCAATACACCTTTTTATGCATTGGCAAGGCGGCATGTATATAAAAATTAAAGTTTATGTACTGTTAGATATGTAAATACATAGGAACTCAGTCGTATGTATGCAAATCTTTCTAAAATTTATAATTGTTGTTTTTTTGCAGTACTTCCTGCCTTTTGCTAAGAAGGGCATCAATGATCAGATTGAGAGGGCTATACTGAGAGCAGATAGGATGGGAGTCAAGGTGATTAGCCTAGCAGCACTAAATAAGGTACTTCTACCTTATTCATATATCTAAACATTTCTAGTCATTTTTCTTAATTTAATGTCATGAAATTAACACTAAAATGTTTTCAAAAATACATATTTAGTTAATCATACTTATTTTGCCTTTTTTTAATTTTTTTTGGCAGAAAGAAGCACTCAATGGCGGTGGGACTTTGTTTGTCAACAAACATCCCAATCTGAAGGTTAGAGTTGTCCATGGCAACACTCTAACAGCTGCTGTGATTCTTAATGAGATCCCTAAGGATGTGAAAGAGGTCTTCCTAACTGGTGCTACTTCTAAGCTTGGAAGGGCTATTGCCTTATACTTATGCAGGAGGAAAGTCCAAGTCATGGTAAGCACTAAATTTGTATTAAGATCCACTTACTTCCAACTATTTTATATGATCATTCACTCTACCTGTTTTGTGCAATATCAAAATTATTTTTGTTACCTTCTGACTCACTCTTATTATTGTTGCAATATCAGATGCTGACACTTTCTACTGAAAGATTCCAATCAATACAGAAGGAAGCTCGTGAAGATTGCCAGCAATACCTGGTCCAAGTCACAAAATACCAAGCCGCGAAAAATTGCAAGGTTTGAGATGACTAACCAAGCCTATATTCTGAAGGAATATTTACATACAGACAACTCAATTTCTATGTATTTATATGCATATTTAACACCAAAACTTCAGTTTTTACATACACATCACTATTCCTATGCATGAAAAGATAAATTTCATTTTTTTAAAGTTAAAATGGTGGCATTTTTTATGTGATATGAGAAATTTAGGTCTTGTAAGTGTAAAAATTGAAGTTTAGGTGTTAGATATGTAAAGACATAGGAATTGGGTGGTATGTATAAATACCCCTGTTCTAAAATAAGAAACTGATAATTGTACATATTAGAAATATGTAACCGACTAACACCATTATGCAATGGCCATAGACGTGGATTGTTGGCAAGTGGATTACATTTAGCGAGCAGCGATTCGCTCCGAAAGGAACTCACTTCCACCAATTTGTAGTCCCTCCAATCATAGGCTTTCGACGCGACTGCACCTATGGGAAACTAGCGGCAATGAAGCTCCCCATGGACGTGCAAGGCCTCGGCATGTGTGAGGTAATTTTCAGCATTCAAAAATAGTAGAGGAGCTATTCATATAAACAAACTTTTCTCTTCAGAAAAATTACAAATGATACAATACACACTCAACCCCATTTAGCGGGATAAATGCTTGTTATTGTTGTTATTGTGCAGTATACGCTCGATCGAGGAGTGGTGCATGCTTGCCATGCAGGAGGAGTGGTGCATTTTCTCGAAGGCTGGACACATCATGAGGTTGGCGCGATCGATGTTGATCGAATAGATATTGTGTGGAATGCAGCACTCAAGCATGGTTTAAGGCCAGTTTGATGTGAAAGAAATTTTAAAATCCTTGTTGTCTACTTCCTCTTTGCTCCAGTTATTCATTTGTAACAGTGGGAACTTTAGCTTGTCACAGAAAACATTAGATTGCTTAATTGTTACCTTGAATTTAATTTTCTACATTGCATGTCTAAAAATAGAATTGTGGCTTGGGAGTTGTGAAGGCTTTAGTATCATTCATATCCTTCCTAGATTAACACAGTTCATTTTTTCATAGGAAATTTTACATATATACCCCAAAATTCTATTGTATTTACTATATTCAGGACATAAAGTTTGATATTTATAGTTATAACCTAAGCANAATACGTCGTCTACACTCCAACGTAAGTAAAACTTTTGCCTGTCTTTTTGGTTATTGGCTTGTTGTAGGCTCCTCCATAGTTGTAAGGAATTACAAAATGATGCTTTGTTATTGGATGAAGAAGTTTGTTAATGGAAAATGCTGCATTCAAAACAGATTTTCATTTCAATTGATTTCATATTAGTTGCTTGGCTGCTCATGTAATGCACTTTTTTAAATTGAAGAATTACTACCCTACTCTGTGTTCTGTGGTGCTTTATCTGAGATAAAGTTGTTGTTTGTTGAATAATGGTGACAGTAGAGATGATCTTGACTTTTTAGGGTTGTAAGAAGATTTCACGTACACAAATAAATTGAAAGTAATACACAAAAGACATAAGATTTTATATATGGAGAATCCTATGAGCTAGGACATGGATACACTTGAACATGATATGAGATGGAATCGTTTGCTTTTGAAAATATAGGACACTGATAAACTTTTGACAGGACATTATAATATATATAT
>JXCR01139535.1:63280-75481 GCA_002079205.1 Phalaenopsis hybrid cultivar
TAGGGCAAAGAAAAACAAGAACTACACAAATCTAGAAGAACACAGAGATTTAACGAGGTTCGACAAAGATGCCTACGTCCTCAGGAGCAGAGCGACGACTTTTCACTATTCAAAAAAGAGGTTATAAAATTCAGGGATTCAGAGATAATCCCTAGGATTACATACAAGTCTAATTTATAACCCTAGAAAGTGCATAAAAAGGAAACATTGGGTATAATATGTAATTACCAAATTACCTCTATACCGCACCCCCAACCTACATAAGAAAACTCCCTTGATTTGGACAGAAACTTCCGCTCTGCTCCGCTCTGCTCCGCTCCAGATTTAGCACTGTCCATTTATGATATATGAGCCATATCTAACATTTTTTAAAATTTTATATGTAAATATTGATCTAGCATGCGATGTGTCATCATTGGGCTTTTAAGGTGCCAATAAGTTTTTGGGTTGTGCCAAAAGCTGATGGAATTTTTGAACTTTTAAGTTTAAATAATTAGTGAGCCAATATTAACCATAAGTGGTCCTTATAAAGAGGTTCTCCAGTAATTGATAATTTTATGAGTAGTTCTTATATTATTTTTAGTAGGTAATGGCTAATTTTATGTATTCGGGGTTTTAATTGTGATTACTATATTTCTTCCTATTCTAGTCATCAATCACTTTAGGGCATCCAACAACTAAACTTAGTTTTGAGAGTCACTTCATGTTCAAGTTGATAATGTTGTCCCACTCTTCCTTTATGGCTTCACAAAACCATGGAACAACCACTAACCTCCACTTTTTGCTATAAAAAAAAAAAAAANCCTATTCTAGCCATCAATCACTTTAGGGCATCCAACAACTAAACTTAGTTTTGAGTGTCACTTCATGTTGAAGCTGATAATGTTGTCCCACTCTTCATTTATGGCTACACAAAACCATGGAACAACCACTAACCTCCACTTTTTGCTATAAAAAAAACTAATAAATATGATTCAAATTTAATTCGACTCAACTTTAACTTTGATGATATGATCTTTTTGGTAAAAGAATAAATATAAGAATTTTAATTAGTTTGTGTTAGTAGCAAAGGGATAAGGCTGATTACAAAGGCAAAGCCTTGGTGGTACAAATCATTATATTTTGCCTCATTTAGTTTGTTCTCAGGCCCTTTAGATTTAATTAGTGATAAGCCATTTTTAAGGTCTTTATTATTAGGGATTTATACATGCCTACACTTTATGATATCTTCACTATGGTCTTATATATGAAGAGATTTAGCCTTCAAAACNACCCTTTAGATTTAATTAGTGATAAGTCATTTTTAAGGTCTTTATTATTAGGGATTTATACATCCCTACACTTTATGATATCTTCACTATGGTCTTATATATGAAGAGATTTAGCCTTCAAAACCAAAATGCTCGCTTTACACATTTTTTTAGATTGGTGAATATTTTACTCATTTATATGTGATTTTTCCTACCTTGGATTTTTCATGTAAGTCTTCATGTTCTTCTCTTACTTTTTCTAGTGTTCATCTCATTAATGTTTTAACAAAACATAACAACATTCTCATTTTCATCAATCCAAGAATTAGGGTAATAGGTTTATATGTTGTTTGGTCAAGGAATTTGTTAAAAGTGTTCAATAAAAACATAATCATTCATCTTAGAAAAAATCATTTCTATTCCAAAATTCTTCTTTGCATCTAATTTTAAATCAAAATATACAGCTCTACTTGGGTACTGTCAAATTCACTTTTTTTTTTTTTTTTCTAGTTCTACATGGATAGTTGATTAAAATCCACATAGATTTTTTTCTAATTCACATAGATACTTCAGTAACAAAATACATTGTAACTAACTCTCTCATTTATTAAAACATGATCATTAGATTCCACATTCATTCATTTCCACTTTGATCATTTTTGAAATGAANCTTTCTATTCCAAAATTCTTCTTTGCATATAATTTTAAATCAAAATATACAGCTCTACTTGGGTACTGTCAAATTCACTTTTATTTTTTTTTTCTAGTTCTACATGGATAGTTGATTAAAATCCACATAAATTTTTTTCGAATTCACATAGATACTTCAGTAACAAAATGCATTGTAACTAACTCTCATTTATTAAAACATGATCATTAGATTCCACATTCATTCATTTCCACTTTGATCATTTTTGAAATGAANACCATCATTTTAACTTCTAAAATGTGCAATACACCTTTTTATGCATTGGCAAGGCGGCATGTATATAAAAATTAAAGTTTATGTACTGTTAGATATGTAAATACATAGGAACTCAGTCGTATGTATGCAAATCTTTCTAAAATTTATAATTGTTGTTTTTTTGCAGTACTTCCTGCCTTTTGCTAAGAAGGGCATCAATGATCAGATTGAGAGGGCTATACTGAGAGCAGATAGGATGGGAGTCAAGGTGATTAGCCTAGCAGCACTAAATAAGGTACTTCTACCTTATTCATATATCTAAACATTTCTAGTCATTTTTCTTAATTTAATGTCATGAAATTAACACTAAAATGTTTTCAAAAATACATATTTAGTTAATCATACTTATTTTGCCTTTTTTTAATTTTTTTTGGCAGAAAGAAGCACTCAATGGCGGTGGGACTTTGTTTGTCAACAAACATCCCAATCTGAAGGTTAGAGTTGTCCATGGCAACACTCTAACAGCTGCTGTGATTCTTAATGAGATCCCTAAGGATGTGAAAGAGGTCTTCCTAACTGGTGCTACTTCTAAGCTTGGAAGGGCTATTGCCTTATACTTATGCAGGAGGAAAGTCCAAGTCATGGTAAGCACTAAATTTGTATTAAGATCCACTTACTTCCAACTATTTTATATGATCATTCACTCTACCTGTTTTGTGCAATATCAAAATTATTTTTGTTACCTTCTGACTCACTCTTATTATTGTTGCAATATCAGATGCTGACACTTTCTACTGAAAGATTCCAATCAATACAGAAGGAAGCTCGTGAAGATTGCCAGCAATACCTGGTCCAAGTCACAAAATACCAAGCCGCGAAAAATTGCAAGGTTTGAGATGACTAACCAAGCCTATATTCTGAAGGAATATTTACATACAGACAACTCAATTTCTATGTATTTATATGCATATTTAACACCAAAACTTCAGTTTTTACATACACATCACTATTCCTATGCATGAAAAGATAAATTTCATTTTTTTAAAGTTAAAATGGTGGCATTTTTTATGTGATATGAGAAATTTAGGTCTTGTAAGTGTAAAAATTGAAGTTTAGGTGTTAGATATGTAAAGACATAGGAATTGGGTGGTATGTATAAATGCCCCTGTTCTAAAATAAGAAACTGATAATTGTACATATTAGAAATATGTAACCGACTAACACCATTATGCAATGGCCATAGACGTGGATTGTTGGCAAGTGGATTACATTTAGCGAGCAGCGGTTCGCTCCGAAAGGAACTCACTTCCACCAATTTGTAGTCCCTCCAATCATAGGCTTTCGACGCGACTGCACCTATGGGAAACTAGCGGCAATGAAGCTCCCCATGGACGTGCAAGGCCTCGGCATGTGTGAGGTAATTTTCAGCATTCAAAAATAGTAGAGGAGCTATTCATATAAACAAACTTTTCTCTTCAGAAAAATTACAAATGATACAATACACACTCAACCCCATTTAGCGGGATAAATGCTTGTTATTGTTGTTATTGTGCAGTATACGCTCGATCGAGGAGTGGTGCATGCTTGCCATGCAGGAGGAGTGGTGCATTTTCTCGAAGGCTGGACACATCATGAGGTTGGCGCGATCGATGTTGATCGAATAGATATTGTGTGGAATGCAGCACTCAAGCATGGTTTAAGGCCAGTTTGATGTGAAAGAAATTTTAAAATCCTTGTTGTCTACTTCCTCTTTGCTCCAGTTATTCATTTGTAACAGTGGGAACTTTAGCTTGTCACAGAAAACATTAGATTGCTTAATTGTTACCTTGAATTTAATTTTCTACATTGCATGTCTAAAAATAGAATTGTGGCTTGGGAGTTGTGAAGGCTTTAGTTTCATTCATATCCTTCCTAGATTAACACAGTTCATTTTTTCATAGGAAATTTTACATATATACCCCAAAATTCTATTGTATTTACTATATTCAGGACATAAAGTTTGATATTTATAGTTATAACCTAAGCATGAAAAAGGTGTATTTTAATTGTGAGCAAAAAAGTGAACTGTTCAACTGTTAGCAGGAGTTGAATTTCTCGTTTCATATCTCAACAAAGAAGCAGGATGGCATAAAAGTCGAGCCCTCGTTTGTTTTATTCACTTTAGATTCACTAAGACATTCTAATTTTTTTTATAAGGCTTTTGAAGACACCATAAGCTTATGCAATTCAATGGCGCCTTTTTAGCCATTTGTTAGCAACAAATGTGTCTTAATAGGTTGCTAAATTCTTCTATATATTTTGCTGTGTATTAGCTATAACCATGATCATTTCACTTGGCATGTTTTTGGGCTAGATGGACTATGAATAGTTAAATTAATCAAGATATACCAAGCTGCTAAAGGTGAAAAATATCTAAGACATAGCATAGCATGTGTCTAGGTATTTAATGATATGAT
Organism: Phalaenopsis hybrid cultivar; assembly: GCA_002079205.1. Lineage (NCBI taxonomy): Eukaryota > Viridiplantae > Streptophyta > Magnoliopsida > Asparagales > Orchidaceae > Phalaenopsis > Phalaenopsis hybrid cultivar. Next base: position 67,891 of record JXCR01139535.1, read on the forward strand.
TGATTTATTATTTATCCTAATAATTTCTCAATTATGATGAAATTTAAAAATAAAATATGAAAATTATTTTAATTATGCTGATAAACTTCATAAGAAATGTTTTCTAATATTAAACATAAGTAATGCTCTATGTGTTTTCAAATATGTGAAAATTTTAAGTAATTTTTTTTTTAAATTTATATGTAAATATTGATCTAGCATGCGATGTGTCATCATTGGGCTTTTAAGGTGTCAATAAGTTTTTGGGTACCTTGGCGAATATCCAGCCCCTTAGGAGAACTATGTCATGGAGTTCCTTACATACCAGAAGTGGGTTGGGCCACTATGCATTTCTAGCAACTGCAGACATTCAACAAGTCCAAGCAATGCAAGAACTTGTTGATAGTAACTGACTTGGTCAACATATCAGCTGCATTCTCATCAGTATGAACCTTCTGCAACAGTATCTCCCCAGAAGCAATCAATTCTCTGATCTTGTGATACCTAACATCAATGTGTTTGGTTCTCGCATGGTACGCCTGGTTCTTAGCCAGATAAATAGCGCTCTGACTATCACAATGCAACTGAACTCCACCTTGCTCAACGCCCAGTTCCTTTACAAGCCCAGCAAGCCATAAGTCTTTTTTTGCAGCTTCAGCTATTGCTATGTACTGAGCTTCAGTTGTAGATAATGCCACAAAAGACTGAATTATTGATTTCCAACATATAGGCCCTCCTCCAAATCACATGCATAGTCTGAATCAACATACCCCACAACTGAAGGATCATTCTGCTGACTGCCAAAAATAATTTTATGTCCTACAATACCCTTTAGATACCTAAAAATTCACTTGATTGTTTCCCAATGTCGCCTTCTAGGTTTAACATGCATTTGCAGACTTGACTAACAACATGAGTCAAATCAGGACGAGTACATACCATTGCATACATCAAGCAACCAACTGCACAAGCATATGGAATCTTTGCAATGTCTCATTTCTGTATCTGTCTTAGAACACTGTTCTGAAAAAAACTTAAAATGATTTGCTAAAGGAGTACTTACAGGCTTTGCTTTGCTTATCTCAAACCTTTCCAGCACTTTCTCAACATAGCCTCGTTGAGATAGACATAATTGTCTTCAGCCTCTGTCTCGATGAATCTCCATTCCAAGAATCTTCTTTGTAGGACCCAAGTCTTTCTTGTCAAATTCCTAGCTCAATAAAGCTTTCAAACCACAGACATCATTCATATTCTTTGCAACAATCAGTATATCATCAACATACAGTAACAAAAAAATAATAGAAGCATCATCAAGGCTCTTCACATAAACACAACAATCATACTCACATCTCTTGTAGCCAATCTGAATCATGTAGGAGTCAAACCGCTTGTACCATTGTGTTGGAGACTGTTTTAACCCATACAATAATTTCCTTAACCTGCAAACCAGATGCTCCTGTCCAGGTTCTGCTCCTCCAGTTCACCATGCAAGAAAACAGTTTTAACATCCATCTGCTTCAAATGCAAATCCCAAATAGCTACAAATGCAAGCACTGCCCTGATTGAAGTATGTCTGACCACAAGAGAAAAGATTTCATCATAATCTATCCCCTTCTGCTGTAAAATTCCTTTACTACCAGTCGAGCCTTAAACTTTCCCCCATCTTTTCTGATACTGCTGGTTTTTTTTTGTAGACCCATTTGCACCCAATAGCCTTCTTTCCCTCTAGAAGCTGAACTAGCTCCCAAGTGCAGTTTTTCTGCAAAGACTCCATCTCCTCAACCGTTGCACCCATCCATTTCTCTTTCTATTGGCTAGTGATAGTGCCTTGAAAAGTGGCTAGATCATCGCTGCTAATGAGAAGTGCACATGAGACTAAGTCTTCTTAACCTAATATGCTAGGAGATCTTACATTGGTGCGTCTCTGTCTATCTCTGGCTAGATTATAATTCTACAGATCATCTTGAATAAAATTACCAGGTGTCTTTCACCTCTCTTAGAAGCTACTAGCTGCTGTTCTAAATCCATATGCACTGCATCTGAACTGGAACTCTTTTCTGGCACTTTGTCTTGATTCTGATGTAACATAAACTGCTCATCAAAAACTGCATCTATGCTGATCACCATCTTCTTTGCAATCGGATCCCAAAACTTGTATCATTTCAGATCTTTCTTATAGCCCAAAAAGATGCACTTCTTAGATTTTGCATCAAGTTTAGATCTTTCATCTCTAGGTATATGCACATAAGCAAGACAACCAAAAATCCGTAAATGATCGAATTTAACTGGATTACCTGTCCATACCTCTTCTGCGACCTTGTCACCTAATGATGCTCGAGGTGATCTATTGACGAGATAGCATGCCATATTCACAGCCTCTGCCCAGAAACTCTTAGGAAGCCCTGCATTCAGTCTCAAGCATCTTGCCCTTTCAGTTAAAAAGCTATTCATCATTTCCGTCACACAATTCTGATATAGTGGCTTGCACACTGAAAAATGCCTCTGATACTTGAAACTGCAAATCTGTGTACTCTGTGTCATTATTAGATCTCAAATACTTGATCTTTCTGCCAGTTTGGTTCTCCACCTTAGCTTTACACAGCTTGAATTTAGAGAAGACTTTAAATTTCTGCTTTAAGAAATACACCCAAATTTTCATGGAGAAATCATCAATAAAGGTAACGAAATACTTAAATCCTCCCAATGACAACACCCTAGTAGGGCCCCATACATCAGAATGCACATATTCAAGAATTCCTTCAGTTTTATATTTTCCAGTCATAAAACTGACTCTAATCTATTTTTCAATAACACAGAACTTACAAAGATCGAGCTTGCAGCTTTTAACCTCATGCAACAGGTTTCTTCTATGCAATTCTGCCATCCCACATTCACTGAGATGACCCAAACACATATGTCATAACTCTGTACTATCATCATCTGACTCCGCAGAATGAACTTCACATACAACTGTACTCCCCAACAGTTTGTAGATATTGCATGCAGTTAACATTTCTTTCATCATCGTCAGCGCACCCTTAACAATTCTGATGGTTTCTCTATCCTCATCATCCTTAGGAATAAAACCATTTCTGTGTAGAGTGCCCAAGGAAATCAGGTTCTTCTTCAGATCTGGAATATGTTTGACATCACATAACGTTCTAACTGTGCTATCATACATCTGAATTCTGACTTCACAAATACCAGCAATATTGCAACATCTATCATCACCCAAATAGACTGAGCCCGAATTAGTTAACCTGTATGAAGTAAACCACTTTCTGTTAGATTTTATGTGATAAGAACACCCTGAATCAAGAATCCATGCATCCGTGAATTGAGTTGATGACACTGAAAGCATATCACCATCACTGCAATCTGAATTGTCATTCTGTGTCACATTTACATATTTCAATGAAGTATCACCTTTCTCCCTAGTGTGCTTCTTCAGATTTGGACAATCTCTCTTCATATGACCTGGCTCCTTGCACTTGTAGCAATGAATTTCTATTTTTTCCTTTGGACTTTGATCTAGAATTTTGCCTTCCAGAACCCTCCTTTTCTTTCTTCCTTCCACGATCCTGCTTACTCTTAACATATAAACTGTTGTTATGAGGGCTTTCCCCTTCATTCTGCTTTCGCTGGTTGTGAGCCAACAATGCTGCAGTAATTTCATCAACTTTGACAGTCTCTTTCCCATATGTCAGAGTAGTCACCAGGTGTTCATATGAAGAAAACAATGAACACAACAAAATCATCGCTCGATCTTTATCCTCAATATTCACATCAAGCCGTGGCAGGTCTGTGATTATTTGATTGAAAACATTAACATGCTGCGCCAGATCAGAATCTTCTTGCATCTTCAGCCCAACAACTTTTGTTTTAAATACAACTTGTTCGTCAGAGATTTTAACATAAATTGTGTTTCTAATTTCTTTAAAATCTCTCCTGGAGATTTTAGATTCATCACATGATACATAACATCGTCTGCCAAACATAGACGTATCGTCACTACCGCTTGCTGTTGTAATTCTTTCTAATCTTCTTCTTCCATGACATCTGGTTTCGTTGACCGCAAAGCTTTCAGGATTCCTTGTTGAGCCAACAAATCTTTCACCCTTGTTTGTCATAATCTGAAGTTACTAGTTCCATCGAACTTCACCACCTCGAATTTTGCACTAGAAAATGCCATTTGAAAATTGATCCTGCAACGAAAAAATTCCTTCAAGATTTGCCCTCGTTTCCTGCCTTTCTGCGTTTTTCAAGAAAATTTGAAAAATATCCCTTTCAAAATTTTCTTCTCCGCAGCTTCCAACAAAGAAAGAAAAAACTTAATTAAATTTCCTTGATTAAAGATTTTCTTTAAATAAATTTAATTAAAGAAAATTTTCCTTTAATTAAGTCAAGTTTTAAAAAACTTCCCTTTTTATTCTCTGTTGGAGCTAGTCATTCCTGGAATCCGGAGAATATTATTCTAGAAGTAATTCTTCTAGTGGAAATAGAAGATTCCTTGGTTCCCTTTCCTTCCCAGGTCCTCTCCGCATGCTAGCAATGGAAAGTTCCGAAGGAAAGCACCGCAGCAACTAGCAAGGAAATAAATCTCCCGCAGCCTCCGCTCCTTCCTTTTTCTGTTCCAGAAATTTTGTGGGGAATATTCCTTCTGATATTCTCCGCTTTTCCGCGTAAATTTTCCTTCGCGGCCGTGAGAGCTGGTCGCGCAGAACCTTTGTCAAAACCTTTTCGCAACCCTCGGTGCATCCCCAAATGTCGCGCGAGGACTCGATTTCAATCTTCTTCGAATCTCGCCTGATCTCCTTTGCCGAAACTGCCGCCGCAATTCACAAATCCTTCGACNTCGTGAGAGCTGGTCGCGCAGAACCTTTGTCAAAACCTTCTCGCAACCCTCGGTGCATCCCCGAATGTCGCGCGAGGACTCAATTTCAATCTTCTTCGAATCTCGCCTGATCTCCTTTGCCGAAACTGCCGCCGCAATTCACAAATCCTTCGACTGCTCTTCCTCCGCCACCGAAGTCTTTGCCGGAAAACCAAATCCAAATTGCCACCGAAACTTCTTTATTCTCGCACAGCCGAAATTTTTCTTTCATGTCCTTGAACCAGGCTCTCATACCACTTGTTAAGAAAATTAGGGCAAAGAAAAACAAGAACTACACAAATCTAGAAGAACACAGAGATTTAACGAGGTTCGACAAAGATGCCTACGTCCTCAGGAGCAGAGCGACGACTTTTCACTATTCAAAAAAGAGGTTATAAAATTCAGGGATTCAGAGATAATCCCTAGGATTACATACAAGTCTAATTTATAACCCTAGAAAGTGCATAAAAAGGAAACATTGGGTATAATATGTAATTACCAAATTACCTCTATACCGCACCCCCAACCTACATAAGAAAACTCCCTTGATTTGGACAGAAACTTCCGCTCTGCTCCGCTCTGCTCCGCTCCAGATTTAGCACTGTCCATTTATGATATATGAGCCATATCTAACATTTTTTAAAATTTTATATGTAAATATTGATCTAGCATGCGATGTGTCATCATNGATACCACTTAAGAAAATTAGGGCAAAGAAAAACAATAACTACACAAATCTAGAAGAACACAGAGATTTAATGAGGTTCGGCAAAGATGCCTACGTCCTCAGGAGCAGAGCGACGACTTTTCACTATTCAGAAAAGAGGTTACAAAATTCAGGGATTCGGAGATAATCCCTAGGGTTACATACAAGCCTAATTTATAACCATAGAAAGTGCATAAAAAGGAAACATTGTGTATAATATGTAATTACCAAATTACCTCTATACCACACCCCCAACCTACATATGAAAACTCCCTTGATTTGGACAGAAACTTCCGCTCTGCTCCGCTCCAGATTTAGCACTGTCCATTTATGGTATATGAGCCATATCTAACATTTTTTAAANCATACAACTGTACTCCCCAACAGTTTGTAGATATTGCATGCAGTTAACATTCCTTTCATCATCGTCAGCGCACCCTTAACAATTCTGATGGTTTCTCTATCCTCATCAGCCTTAGGAATAAAACCATTTCCGTGTAGAGTGCCCAAGGAAATCAAGTTCTTCTTCAGATCTGGAATATGTTTGACATCACATAACGTTCTAACTGTGCTATCATACATCTGAATTCTGACTTCACAAATACCAGCAATATTGCAACATCTATCATCACCCAAATAGACTGAGCCCGAATTAGTTAATCTGTATGAAGTAAACCACTTTCTGTTAGATTTTATGTTATAATAACACCCTAAATCAAGAATCCATGCATCCGTGAATTGAGTTGATGACACTGAAAGCATATCACCATCACTGCAATCTGAATTGTCATTCTGTGTCACATTTACATATTTCAATGAAGTATCACCTTTCTCCCTAGTGTGCTTCTTCAGATTTGGACAATCTCTCTTCATATGACCTGGCTCCTTGCACTTGTAGCAATGAATTTCTATTTTTTCCTTTGGACTTTGATCTAGAATTTCGCCTTCCAGAACCCTCCTTTTCTTTCTTCCTTCCACGATCCTACTTACCCTTAACATATAAACTGTTGTCATGAGGGCTTTCCCCTTCATTCTGCTTTCGCTGGTTGTGAGCCAACAATGCTGCTGTAATTTCATCAACTTTGACAGTCTCTTTCCCATATGTCAGAGTAGTCACCAGGTGTTTATATGAAGAACACAATGAACACAACAAAATCATCGCTCGATCTTCATCTCAATATTCACATCAAGCCGTGACAGGTTTGTGATTATTTGATTGAAACCATTAACATGCTGCGCCAGATCAGAATCTTCTTGCATCTTCAGCCCATACAACTTTTGTTTTAGATACAACTTGTTCGTCAGAGATTTTAACATAAATTGTGTTTCCAATTTCTTTAAAATCTCTCCTGGAGATTTTAGATTCATCACATGATACATAACATCGTCTGCCAAACATAGACGTATCGTCACTACCGCTTGCTGTTGCAATTCTTTCTAATCTTCTTCTTCCATGACATTTGGTTTCGTTGCCCGCAAAGCTTTCAGGATTCCTTGTTGAGCCAACAAAATTTTCACCCTTGTTTGTCATAATCTGAAGTTACTAGTTCCATCGAACTTCACCACCTCGAATTTTGCACCAGAAAATGTCATTTGAAAATTGATCCTGCAACGAAAAAATTACTTCAAGATTTGCCCTCGTTTCCTGCCTTTCTGCGTTTTCCAAGAAAATTTGAAAAATTTCCCTTCCAAAATTTTCTTCTCCGCAGCTTCCAACTAGGGGTGTAAACGAGCCGACCACGAGGGAGCCATGCTCAGCTCGTGTTCGGCTCGTTTATATTTCGAGCTCAAAAAGTGTGTTCGTGTTCGGCTCATTTGCTTAACGAGCTGAACACGAGCTGTTCATGAACAAAGAGTCATTTTAACAACCCTAATCATGTAGTCATAAGACAATAAAGGTTTTAACAAGATTTACAAATTATTATTTATATTAAAACATCATTTGAATCTAATTTAATAATTTTTATTCTATTTTTTTAATCAATATTTTAATTGATTATAAATCTTTGTAGCATTGTAGTCAATTAGATTTT
>JXCR01139535.1:75766-95869 GCA_002079205.1 Phalaenopsis hybrid cultivar
AAAATCTTATATTAATTACGTCATTGCCATCATCATTTGAGTTAGAGCATTAGTGCTCATGATGACATATGATGGTAATGCATCTTCCACCACATTTTCATCTCTCACCTCCTATTGTGCATTCATTTATCATGGTTAAATTAATGTTACCTAAATAGAAATAATGTAAATCTCCACTTTTTTATATAATTTATTATTTTTATTTTTCCTATTAGCTCTTTTGATATGTTTATATTTACTTAATCATAACCCTTCTCTAAGACTACTCTTTACATAATCCAATCCAAGAGATTAAATTTTTTAAGATAGAAATAAAAGGCCTGATACTGATTAAGTGACAACCATTATCTTGAAATTCTTACGAATTTAAATTTATCAAATATTTAAAATTTATCTGATTCCAAAAATAATTAAAGAGCCATAAGATATATAATCTAAATCAAATATAAAATAAACAACTTGTTCTTTATAGTCATCTCGTTTATGGTATGTATTATCTCTTTTTTCACTCATTTAGACATATAATTATTCTCATTCTCTTTCAAGTGAAGCGAGATGATCTATTTATATGTTTTTATGAGAGAGGCTTGTTGGTTCTTTAATAAGTAATTTCTCCAACCATTTGATCTAACAACTCATATTGATTCCTCTTGATCATATGAGTTTGTTTAATGAGTATAATAGAAAACTCAACACAACAAATATAACATGGTTGTATAATAGAAAACTTAGTCATTTTTTTTTGTTTAGATTTTTAACCAACTCAAAATTGTTGCATCCCTTAAGTACTCTGTTGTACTGAGATAAATCGAATACAACATGGTTGTATTTTAGGAGCATGCACCAAAAAACAAAAATAAAAAAAAATCTTTAGTTAGGAAACAAAAAAAAATCATTAAAAAAAGAAAAGACAATAATTGTCTCACATTTGAAAGCATATCATCAAATTTGCTTACCAAAAAGACAACTAATGGATCACATGCGGTTGTCGTATGTTGTCTTTTGATTCCTACGAGATTCACAATCTCTTTTTCGTCGCTAAGCTGAGAGACGAGCAGACATGTGGAGCTCTAGAATGAGGAAATGTCGGCAGACAAAAATAAAGAAATTAAACAGGAAAAAAGAGACAAAATGTCAATGCCTAATCGTGGTACCACAGAGAAATCTGAGGGAGTAGAAAATACCGAACGGCCATAGAGCAAACCTTAGAGAGCTTGACGTCAATTTCTGAACATGAAATGTCAAATGAACCCTAAACGCCAAAAGTCTCGATCTCTGTATTTTTTTGTATTTGTCTTATTCTGGATGGGCCGAGTTGAGGTCGAGCGGCGAATAAAATAATGATAAAAAAAACACGTAGCATTTGCGGATTGACTTCCACATGTAGTTCTACGTGCATTAACCGTTAACCAGACATACTAATTTTTCATGGATGAGGATGTAACTTGGTGCAAGTGTGTATACACATTTGCATGCTCGAGCAGGCGGTTGTGGCGATGGCTAAGACAGGCCATGGGCCGGAGTTGGTCGGGCCACATAGTAGGTCGTACGTGCGGGTAGATTCATAGGTCGGCTACTGACTTGGTTTAGGCCAGAAAATGGGTGAAGGTCGGTTAGGCGGACTGTCATCAGGTCGGGTCCATTAAGAACTTGAGAGGTGAGAAAAATTGCAAGCCGAAAGACATAGTCCGACACGCTGCGGACTACTCTCGCACGGAGAAAAGGCTGATCGTGCACTTGCTGCGTACTCCATTTAGTTTAAGTACATAAAAATGGGGATGCAATGAGACACAGTTTTGTAGTCATATAATTTACACTACACATATGAGGCATGTATTTTGTGCAAGCAAAGACTACTGACATAGCTTAAGTTTTTTTTTTTTTCTTCCTTCTTGAAATGTATTAATAACGCGCTTTCAGAAATTTGATGCAATGACTTACATTCATGGTGACCATGTCCTCTTGATTGCTTGCACTCAGTTGTATGTAAATCTTCAAATAATTTATCTCCTTTTGACATTATTGAGATGTAGTGGAACTGACAATACTTGTTCAGACGTAATTACGTACATTGAACACACCCTATTCTACAAGTGCAAAGCATTCATCCTTTTATTTTAGCTGTTGTGCATATTATGTAAATCATTCTCTAAACAACAGGAAAAATTCAAGGCAAGACAGCTTTACGCATCATTATTTGAACTATATAATGCATTTCTCTGCTTTTGTGATCATACACATATCAAGCTCCTCCTTCATCTATAAAAGGTGAGTAATCTCACACAACATAAAAAGGAAAACATGTATGTACACTTGGTTGCCCTTGATGGCTAATCCACCCCATTTTCTTTCCATTTCAAAAGGTAGACAAATGTAAACACTGCTTTACAGTTCAAGCCATAGACATACTAATGTATATATCCTCCCCTATAGTTAACTGATTGCTTTAAAATATTTCTTCTGAAACATTATCTGTAATCATTGCACCTTTAGATTTACCAAAGGTCTTAGACACCAAGAGCTTCTGCGAGCAGCCTCATTAGCCTGACCTGAGCCTGGAGCGAGATAACATAGTCTATGGTCTCACCCAACAATGATAAATCATCCAAGTACTCTGCTCCTGGCACGACACGTTTAAGGATTCTTGTTCTCTTGTTCACCAGATTCTCTTGTTCGTTTGATGATTCACGCACTTTTCTTCGGATAGTTGAATTCATTATGTTCTTTCTCTTCATCATCATTCTTTGAAACTCTAATGCAAAGTATGGCCTTGTTATGCTCTCGTACCTTTTCCTCCCCAATATCCTTCTCATAAAAATCCTGTTTTTCTTATGCTTGGCTTGACGGGCGATCAATGCACGACTCCAGTTCATGCCTCTGCTTACAGCGGTGGAGGCCATGGCAATGTTTGCCGAGACCTTGATGGTTCTCTTCCTCTCTTTGATGTTCATCTTCCTGGATGAAACTCCTCCCAGTTTCAGACCCATCAGCATGGTCTTCAGAAAGCTTCGGCTTAATTTGTTATTTGTGGCTTCCATTGCTGAGCTCAAGAGTTATTAGTGATCAATGAGAAATGGCTGCCGAATATTGTTATTTCTCAGGATTGAACTTGATTTTTGTTGCAGATATTGTCGCAGACTTCATAAGATAAGTCCAGAAAACAGAGGTGTAGGGGAATAGAGATGGAAAGAATGCATGCATTAATATAGAGAGAGAGGATGGAGGAGGGGATGAATCTGAATGAACATTGAGAGAGGAATGAGAGAATACAGATAAGAAGAAAGAGTCCACATGGTAGCACATGGTTGCGTGGGCCCACACTTGCAGAAAAAAATATAAACACGGATGTAGCTAAATGTGTCGTGCTTGTATGATTACATGCACATGCGACCAAGCAAAGGCAGGACATGCTTTGCTTGGCCGCAGGGGCGTGTTGGGGAGGGATAGGCAGTCGATTGTTCACCGCCGCATTGTAATGATAAAGTATTATGGACGTTGAAGGGCAGTACACAGCGTAATTTACATATATACCACATTATGTCTAATATCTGAAATTTGATATTTATGACATCTTGATGACAAGAATTTAAGGATAAAATATGTGTATAACTCTTAAGGAGAGTTATAATGGTATTTTTAATATAGATTATGTACATATGACAGTTTAGGTGTTAGGTAGGTAAGTACATAAGAATTATATGTTATATGTGTAAATGATTAAAGTTTTAGTTTTTGATAGTTCAAAGAACAAAATCAAATTACAATATAAGAAGAAAATGACAAAACAAATATTTACATAACATATCACACATGATGTATTTACATATCTAATTGCACTTGAAGTTCGATGTTTGTATTTATAATATTTTGAAGGCATGAACCTAAGCATATAAAAGGTGCATAATTTTTAAAAACTTATTATTAATAATGGTATTTCTAATATTATATCAAAGATTTGAGCGTTATGTACATAAATATGAAATTTTAGGTGTGCAAATGTAAATACATAAAATTTGCATGTGTTATGGATAAAAGTTTTAGTTTTTGAGGAAAAAATTACAAAACAAATGTATACTTAAAATTTTAATTTTTGGTTTAACTATTTTTTCTACTAAAACCCAATCATAAACCAAAAGCCAGATAACCTCAANTGTTAGGTACATAAATATGAAATTTTAGGTGTGTAAATGTAAATACATAAAATTTGCATTTGTTATGGATAAAAGTTTTAGTTTTTGAGGAAAAAATTACAAAACAAATATATACTTAAATTTTAATTTTTGGTTTAACTATTTTTTCTACTAAAACCCAATCATAAACCAAAAGCCAGATAACCTCAAATAGTAAATTAAAAAAGGAACCGCCATTTAGTAAACTGAATCAAATCAAGCACCTAGAGCTTATTGAGTGATATTCATAATGAACTGCATGGAGCTCTATCAAATTGCACTGCATGAGTCCCACTCATAAGTATCTTATTTTACCTGCTCATTTGTCTGAAATAAAGTGAATAATTTCAATGTATTAAATTCAAGTGCGCTCCTTGCCCTTGGTGNGTGCATGGAGCTTTAGCAAATTGCACTGCATGAGTCCCACTCATGTATCTTATTTTACCTGCTCATTTGTCTGAAATAAAGTGAATAATTTCAATGTATTGAATTCAAGTGCGCTCCTTGCCCTTGGTGTGCTATTATTGAAGTGACGGGCCAACCTCTTGCTACATCATGTCTATCATGGCTAACCATCCGCAATGCTCCCATGTCCATCTTAGAGAGTTATGAAGATTCTAATACGGACCTGGTAATGAAACATTAATATACAGTACTTATTGCGCCAGGCCCATACTGCTCTGACTTCGTCATCTGAAATCACATGGCGTTCACATGGAATACTCAACTTCGGTAGTTATACATGGAACACTGTACCTGGAGGTCTTTAGAAGCTAATTAAGATAATATTGAAGTCTTTTTCCTTCCTTATTCTTCCTCTTTGTCCTTCAATAATGGACTCTGCAGGCCATTATCTTCCCTCTCTGATGTCATACAAAAAGACAATATTGTATTTCTTTCGAATAAGCACCTCTCAATCTCGATATTTACAAGCCACCTAATTTTTACAGAATGTTTGCAATCGTAGAATTTGCAGATTGATGCTAATAAAAGCTTGTAGAAGTGCTGTTAACATAATATTACGAATTATATCTCTTAAAAAAGTGACAAGCCAAGGATTACGCGCTCAGATGTTTGAGTATAGGGCTGTCAAAAAAAAGGTCATTGTTTGTGAATAGCTCGTGTTCGGCTCGTTAAGTAACTCGTGTTCTGCTCATTCGTTAAGTTAACGAGCCGAACACAAAAAAAATTTTAAAGCTTGAATTATAAACGAGCCGAACATAACAACTCCTCGTTAGCTCGTGTTCGGCTCTTCTTAGCTCGAAATAAGAAAAAAAATTATATAACTATTTATATAACAATATATTATATATATTATTTATATAATAATTTATTTTATATATTTATGTCTAAGTTTAAATCATAACACCTCATGTGACAATGTGATTAGTGTATTCTTTTGTATATATTTGATCCAGGTTCGAATCCCGCACTTTACATCTATTTTTCTCAATTTAAGTTTGACGAGCCAATTTCAAGCCGAACACGAACACAAATATTTTAATCGAGCTGAACACGAACACACTATTCACGAGCAGATTTCGAAGACGAGCCGATTTCGAACACGAGCTATTTTGAACGACCCGAACACGAGCCCAGCCTGAGCTCGCTCAAGCTCGGCTCGTTTACAGCCCTTATTGCGTAAACACTTGAAAACAATAGATAGAAATCTAACTATTCTCCCATCTTATAAATCCTCGATCCTTCCTATTTAGTTAATTTTATAGCTATTTTTCATTCATTAAGTTCTCATTATTGTGATGATGTTTGAGATTTCAAGGATTTCCGTCGTAAATCCTAGATTTACTTTATTTTATTTTATTTTATTTTCATATGAAAAGCGTTAATGATCTCTTAATCTCAAAAGGGGTAAATTTTTAAAGGATAATTTGTTAAAAATTATTTAAATAAATAATTAAAAAGAAAGGAAAAGGGCTCGGTCGCTCATCTAGACCCAGCCTCGTCCCATCCATAATAATTTTCACTTTATTTTCAATCAATTTGCTATGAATTTGNTACTACTCTTTACATAATCCAATCCAAGAGATTAAATTTTTTAAGACAGAAATAAAAGGCTTAATACTGATTAAGTGACAACCATTATCTTGAAATTCTTACGAATTTAAATGCATCAACTATTTAAAATTTATCTAATTCCAAAAATAATTAAAGAGCCATAAGATATATAATCTAAATCAAATATAAAATAAACAACTTGTTCTATATAGTCGTCTCATTTATGGTATATATTATGTCTTTTTTCATTCATTTAGACATAATTATTCTCCTTCTCTTTCAAGTGAAGAGAGACGATCTATTTATCTGTTTTTATGAGAGAAGTATGTTGGTTCTTTAATAAATAATTTCTCCAACCATCTGATCTAAAAGCTCATATTGATTCCTCTTGATCATATGAGTTTGTTTAATGAGTATAATATAAAACTCAACACAACAAATATAACATGGTTGTATAATAGAAAACTTAGTCTTTTTTTTTTGTTATGATTTTTAACCAACTCAAAATTGTTGCATTCCTTAAGTACAAATACGTTGGATCTGTTGTACTAAGATAAATCGGTATAACCAATACAACATGGTTGTATTTTAGGAGCATGCACTAAAAAAAAAAAAAATCATTAGTTAAGAAACAAAAAAATCATTAAAAAATGAAAAGAAAATAATTGTCTCACATTTGAAAGCATATCATCAAATTTGATTACCAAAAAGACAACTAATGGATCACATGCAGTTGTCGTATGTTGTCTTTTGATTCCTACGAGATTCACAATCTCTTCTTTGTCGCTAAGCTAGGAGACAAGCAGACATGTGGAGCTATAGAATGAGGAAATGTCGGCAGAACAAAAAAAAAGAAATTAAACAGGAAAAAAGAGATAAAATGTCAATGCTTAATCGTGGTACCACAAAGAAATTTGAGGGAGTAGAAAATACCGAACGACCATAGAGCAAACCTTAGAGAGCTTGACGTTAATTTCTGAACATGAAATGTCAAATGAACCCCAAAAGCCAAAAGTGTCGATCTCTGTATTTTTTGTATTTGCCTTGTTCTGGATGGGCCGAGCTGATGTCGAGCAGCGAATAAAATAATGATAAAAAAAAACACATAGTATTTGTGGATTGACTTCCGCATGCAGTTCTACGTGCATTAACCGTTAACCAGACATAATAATTTTTCATGGATGAGGATGTAACTTGGTGCAAGTGTGTACACACATTTGCATGCTCGAGCACAGGCCATGGGCCAGAGTTGGTCGGGCCATATAGTAGGCAGTGCGCGTGGGTAGATCCATGGGTCCGCGACTGACTTGGTTTAGGCCAGAAAATTGGTGAAGGTCAGTTAGGCGGACTGTCATCAGGTCGGGTCCAATAAGAACTTGAGAGGTGATTGCAAGCCGAAAGACATAGTCTGATACGTTGCGGACTACTCTCGCGAGGAGAAAAGGGTGATCATGCACTTGCTGCGTACTCCATTTAGTTTAAGTACATAAAAATGGGGATGCATTGAGACACAGTTTTGTAGTCATATAATTTACACTACACATATGAGGCATGTATTTTGTGCAAGCAAAGAGTATTGACATAGCTTAAGTTTTTTTTTTTTTTCTTCCTTTTTGAAATGTATTAATAACGCGCTTTCAGAAATTGGATGCAATGACTTGCATTCATGGTGACCATATCTTCTTGATTGCTTGCACTCAGTTGTATGTAAATCTTCAAATAATTTATTTCTTTTTGACATTATTGAGATGTAGTGGAACTGAATGTTAGGTTTGGAGCCCGGTTCGACAGCTCCAGCTCCCGCCCCTGTTCACGATCGCGATCCCGCCTTCCCGCTCCGCCCGTGTCGTGAAACGGCGCTCCCTTACGCGAAAGTCACGTTCCATCTCCCGCGAACCGTTCTGTCTTCTCTATTTCACGAAGCGAAGCATCTCTTCGCTCCCTTCTCTTCGTGATAAAAAGAGCGGCTCTCCTTCAGATTTGAAAGTTATGAGAAGTCACACTTTTTGAGTTCTTCTTTGGTTTCCTCGGGACAGAGGAAGGTTTTCACGGGGCAGAGAAAGAGAAGTGCAAGAGGTAGTTCCTTGCGACAGAAGGAAGAAGATTGTTCTCCCTCAGCTTCTTCTTGGTGGCTTATGACATAAGAGAAATTGAGTTTATTTCTCTTGTAAGTTTCTCTTTTTCAGTGTATCTCGGTGTAGAATTTCTTCGGTGTATCTTGGTGTAAAGAGAGAAAAAGAGAACAACGAAGTAAGAGAGAAAGATTTCTCTTGTAAGTCGAGGTGATCGGCTGGTGTAAATTCCTCAAGCAGTAAAATCCTCTGCAACTCCGTGAACGTAGACAATTTGCCGAACCACGTATATCTGTGTGTTCTTTTCTGGTGTGAATTTTTCTCGTTCTATTTTTCGCTTCATCGATCGTTTTACTCTTTGATTTATATATATACCACATCAACTGGTATATCTATAGATCTCACAACAACAACACTGACAATACTTGTTCAGATATAATTACGAACATTGAACACATCCTATTCTACAAGTGCAAAGCATTCATCCTTTTATTTTAGCTGTTGTGCATAATATGTAAATCATTCTCTAAACAACAGGCAAAATTCAAGGCAAGACAGCTTTACGCATCATTATTTGAACTATATAATGCATTTCAATGCTTTTGTAATCATAAACATATCAAGCTCCTCCTTCATCTATAAAAGGTGAGTAATCTCACACAACATAAAAAGGAAAACATGTATGTACACTTGGTTGCCCTTGATGGCTAATCCACCCCATTTTTTTTCCATTTCAAAAGGTAGAAAAATGTAAACACAGCTTTACAGTTCAAGCCATAGACATACTAATGTATATATCCTCCCATATAGTTAACTGATTGCTTTAAAATATTTCTTCTGAATCATTATCTGTAATCATAGTACCTTTAGATTTACCAAAGGTCTTAGACACCAAGAGTTTCTGCGAGCAGCCTCATTAGACTGACCTGAGCCTGGAGCGAGATAACATAGTCTATGGTCTCACGCAACAATGATAAATCATCCAAGTACTCTGCTCCTGGCACGACACGTTTAAGGATTCTTGTTCTCTTGTTCACAAGATTCTCTTGTTCGTTTGATGATTCACGCACTTTTCTTCGGATAGTTGAATTCATTATGTGCTTTCTCTTCCTCATCATTCTTTGAAACTTTAATGCAAAGTATGGCCTTGTTATGCTCTCGTACCTCTTCCTCCCCAATATCCTTCTCATAAAAATCCTGTTTTTCTTATGCTTGGCTTGACGGGCGATCAATGCACGACTCCAGTTCATGCCTCTGCTTACAGCGGTGGAGGCCATGGCAATGTTTGCCGAGAGCTTGATGGTTCTCTTCCTCTCTTTGATGTTCATCTTCCTGGATGAAACTCCTCCGAGTTTCAGACCCATCAGCATGGTCTTCAGAAAGCTTCGGCTTAATTTGTTATTTGTGGCTTCCATTGCTGAGCTCAAGAGTTATTAGTGATCAATGAGAAATGGCTGCCGAATATTGTTATTTCTCAGGATTGAACTTGATTTTTGTTGCAAGTCAAACGGTTGTTCTTCCTTCCCCGCTCCCTCTTTTTCTACATATGCGGTTAGGCAATAGCTCTATATGACCGGCTAGGGTGACCAGAGAAGAGGGGACAACTCGGGAAAGGATCCTATTAAGGTGTCTCTCCGAAGAAGAATCCAAACTGGCTTTCTAAGAAGCACACTCCAGTGTTTGATATTGTTGCAGACTTCATAAGAAGTCCAGAAAACAGAGGTGTAGGGGAATAGAGATGGAAAGAATGCATGCATTAATATAGAGAGAGAGGATGGAGGAGGGGATGAATCTGAATGAACATTGAGAGAGGAATGAGAGAATACAGATAAGAAGAAAGAGTCCACATGGTAGCACATGGTTGCGTGGGCCCACACTTGCATAAAAAATTATAAACACGGATGTAGCTAAATGTGTCGTGCTTATATGATTACATGCACATGCAACCAAGCAAAGACAGGACATGCTTTGCTTGGCCGCAGGGGCGTGTTGGGGAGGGATAGGCAATCGATTGTTCACCGCCGCCTTGTAATGATAAAAGTATTATGGACGTTAAAGGGCAGTACACAGCGTAATTTACATATATACCATATTATGTCTAATATCTGAAATTTGATATTTATGACATCTTGATGGCAAGAATTTAAGGATAAAATATGTGTATAACTCTTAAGGAGAGTTATAATGGTATTTTTAATATAGATTATGTACATATGACAGTTTAGGTGTTAGGTAGGTAAGTACATAAGAATTATATGTTATATGTGTAAATGATTAAAGTTTTAGTTTTTGATAGTTCAAAGAACAAAATCAAATTACAATATAAGAAGAAAATGACAAAACAAATATTTACATAACATATCACACATGATGTATTTACATATCTAATTGCACTTGAAGTTCGATGTTTGTATTTATAATATTTTGAAGGCATGAACCTAAGCATATAAAAGGTGCATAATTTTTAAAAACTTATTATTAATAATGGTATTTCTAATATTATATCAAAGATTTGAGCGTTATGTACATAAATATGAAATTTTAGGTGTGCAAATGTAAATACATAAAATTTGCATGTGTTATGGATAAAAGTTTTAGTTTTTGAGGAAAAAATTACAAAACAAATGTATACTTAAAATTTTAATTTTTGGTTTAACTATTTTTTCTACTAAAACCCAATCATAAACCAAAAGCCAGATAACCTCAAATAGTAAATTAAAAAAGGAACCGCCATTTAGTAAACTGAATCAAATCAAGCACCTAGAGCTTATTGAGTGATATTCATAATGAACTGCATGGAGCTCTATCAAATTGCACTGCATGAGTCCCACTCATAAGTATCTTATTTTACCTGCTCATTTGTCTGAAATAAAGTGAATAATTTCAATGTATTAAATTCAAGTGCGCTCCTTGCCCTTGGTGTGCTATTCTTGAAGTGACGGGCCAACCTCTTGCTACATCATGCCCATCATGGCTAACCATCCCCAATGCTCCCATGTCCATCTTAGAGAGTTATGAAGATTCTAATACGGACCTGGTAATGAAACATTAATATACAGTACTTGCTGCGCCAGGCCCATACTGCTCTGACTTCGTCATCTGAAATCACATGGCGTTCACATGGAATACTCAACTTCGGTAGTTATATATGGAACACTGTACCTGGAGGTCTTTAGAAGCTAATTAAGATAATATTGAAGTCTTTTTCCTTCCTTATTCTTCCTCTTTGTCCTTCAATAATGGACTCTGCAGGCCATTATCTTCCCTCTCTGATGTCATACAAAAAGACAATATTGTATTTCTTTCGAATAAGCACCACTCAATCTCGATATTTACAAGCCACCTAATTTTTACAGAATGTTTGCAATCGTAGAATTTGCAGATTGATGCTAATAAAAGCTTGTAGAAGTGCTGTTAACATAATATTACGAATTATATCTCTTAAAAAAGTGACAAGCCATGGATTACGCGCTCAGATGATTGCGTGAACACTTGAAAACAATAGATAGAAATCTAATTATTCTCCCATCTTATAAATCCTCGATCCTTCCTATTTAGTTAATTTTATAGCTATTTTTCATTCATTAAGCTCTCATTATTGTGATGATGTTTGAGATTTCACGGATTTCGGTCGTAAATCATAAATTTACTAAATTAATCCTGCGAACCGGTGGATTTAAGCTTGTTGAATAAATTTTTGTGATTAACCAATTCATAAATCTCATCCCTTGCCAGTCAACACTTTAGATTAAGGTGAACGGTAGAGGATTATATACACACTTTGCCTCTATTTAATATTTTGAGGAGTTTATATACATACCATACAATTTTTATGTATTTACATATCTAACACCTTAACTTTCATATTTACATGCATGGCACTCAACTTTTTAACATCACATAAAAAAAATGACTATTATTAACAGTTTTAAAGAAAAATGTACACCTGTTCATGTATGGGTTTATAACACCAAGTTGTTCATAAGTGTGAATGTTAAACTTTAGGTGTTAAATATGTAAATATTATGTACATTTTACTTTATTTTATGTTCATATGAAAAGCGTTAATGATCTCTTAATCTCAAAAGGGGTAAATTTTTAAAGGATGATTTGTTAAAAATTATTTAAATAAATAATTAAAAAGAAAGGAAAAGGGCTCGGTCACTCATCTAGACCCAGCCTCGTCCCATCCATAATAATTTTCACTTTATTTTCAATCAATTTGCTATGAATTTGAGAACATTATTATTTATCTTTTTATCATGACCCCAATGACATTTTTTCTTCTATTAGTGATAATGTAGAGACTAAAATGGCAATTATATAGATACCATCTAATCCCAATATATTTACATATCTAACACCTAAACTTTAAGTTTTACTTATATGAACTAAAGTTAAAATAGCAGTATCTTTTATGTTATATGAATGATTTGGGTGGTGTATATGTAAAAATCAAAGTTTAGGTATTAGATATGTAAATGCATAAGAATTGAATGGTATGTATATAATACTCGTAAAGGAAAAAGGAACTTACATGCAGCCCCCTCTCTTTGTTCCAAACCTCTATAGGCTATATTGGAGATTCTAATTCATGATATTTAAAAAATGTCACATTTTATTGAATATTAAGAATCCTCTTTGCCCCAATATATCATAGGTCGTTGAATTCAATGCATCTGTCTGCAAAGACTATATTCACTTATCATTAAGCCGTAGGAATATCTACATTAAAAAAAAACGATGAAATTAAAAAAAAAAATCAATTCTTAAATTAATGCATAGTAATCTCAAATTAATCACCTCTTAATTTCTTCTTAAGTAATTAAATGTAATTGCTTAAGTAATTAAATGTAATTGCTTAAGTAATTAAATGTAATTGATGAGTTGGCAGCGGAGCAGAGATTGTGGCATCATTTTACATTGAGGTGTGAGTTTAAAAAGCTGTCACATCGGACAAATTTCGAATACAGAGAAAATAAACAACTAACAGTGTTGATAGTAAAATGTCTTTCAAATTATACCGAAGAAATAGAGTGTACGAAAAATGTGAATAAGAGGCAAAGTGAATAATAAAATGAAAGCATCCCCTATTTCTAATTATAGGAGACACCCATAACCCTCATCTATACAAAGAAGCTTAGGAGTATTAAGGTCATTTGCACAATTTAAATCTATAAATATATTTAATAATACATTAACTGGTCGACATGAAGACTTCCGATCGTCAGTACACATCCATTCATTCGACGATGACAAACTGAACCGCGTGAGAATGATATGAATGTCTTTCGACCAAGCTCGATTGCCGCTTAGCCTCAGTCTTCAAACCGCCTCCCTCATTCGTCTGACGGGAAGCTGTCCTTCGTTCAGCCTGGCATAGAGTTATCCCTTGTTCGATCTACCGTAGAACGGCTCTTCATTCGACCTATTATGTCGGTCGGCTCGCATATCTAAGGGAGTGACTTGTCAGAGCTTTGAGACATCTTTCTCTCGACTTAGCATTCCAATAAAGTAAACTAGTGTTTGACTGAATATCTACATACTGTGACCATGGGCCCCCTCTTATTTTTGTCGTGTATCCACATTTCTCTCTGAGATTCATGTTGTCATGATCTTGTCATACATATTTAGTTCCCCAATTTTCTTGTCTTTTGAAAGAAACGAATGTGATAAAAACAAGAAAATTAAAAAGCTATGTTAAATTCATTTATTTCATAAACATTATTTTTAATAGTTAGACTCTCTGGATTTTCGAGTACTATCATCCCATAAATAGGTTGTATTTGATGACCCTTATACCCGCACTTTGTTCCTATCCAGAGCTTGGGTCGATCCTTGTTGAAGGTGCTCTCATGGCGAGCCATAAGAAGGTCCATTTTGATGAGTCGTCTGATGATATTCTGATGAAGGTTTTTGGACTACCAGTTGAGAAAATCCATTCCCTAAGTATTCCTGCAAAAAGTCGTCAGCCCGAGGGTGGTTTGGTCGGTGATCAGAGAAAACATCTTGAGGGCAGTAAGGCTGCCAAGAAGAGGCAAGTGCAGTAGTTGGCTTTCAAGAAGTGGCCATTGGATGGGCATGATGACAATGAGGAGGATGAATTGTTTGATGACATTCCTCTGTTGCGTCGGAATTCGAGTAAGAGTCCGATCATTTCCCTTGTTGGAGCATTGACCAAGTCTAATGGCTAGGAGGAAAAGAACGCCCGATGAACTTTCATGGGTATGCCGCCTAGGGACAAGGATGCGACTGGTCCTTTCCAGATCGAAGGGATAAGAGCTTCGGGGGCTCCACCTATGTCGGTTGAGAGCTTCTAATCTTTGTTATATTTTGAGCTAGACTGACTCCTTGATATAAGGAGTTTGGTTGTTTAACCCACTCCTTAGCTTAGAGGGATTTTGTGCTTCGTCTAACTTGGTCTCTTTTTGTTTTGAAGATGACCTTGCGTTAACGAAGTGGGCCAAAAACAATCTTTTGAACTCGAAGAAAGAAGGGACAACTGTCATCATGAGGGTGTTGAACTACCTAAGTGCTGACTCTCTCAGTGTGATAAGGAACAAAATGACATTTGAATNGTCTATAGGCTATATTGGAGATTCTAATTCATGATATTTAAAAAATGTCACATTTTATTGAATATTAAGAATCCTCTTTGCCCCAATATATCATAGGTCGTTGAATTCAATGCATCTGTCTGCAAAGACTATATTCACTTATCATTAAGCCGTAGGAATATCTACATTTAAAAAAAAAAACGATGGAATTAAAAAAAAATCAAATCTTAAATTAACGTATATTAATGTCAAATTAATCAACTCTTAATTTCTTCTTAAGTAGTTAAATGTAATTGATGAGTTGGCAGAGGAGCAGCGGTTGTGGCATCATTTTATATTGAGATGTGAATTTAAAAAGCTGTCACATTGGACAAATTTCGAATATAGAGAAAATAAACAGAGAATAGTGTTGAATCCTAAAGTGTCTAGAAAATTATATCCAAGGAACAGAGTGTATGAAAAATGGGAATAAGAGGCAAAGTGAATAATAAAATGAAAGCATCCCCTATTTCTAATTATAGGAGACGCCCATAACCCTCATCTATACAAAGAAGCTTAGGAGTATTAAGGTCATTTGCACAATTTAAATCTATAAATATATTTAATAATACATTAACTGGTCGACATGAAGACTTCCGATCGTCAGTACACATCCATTCATTCGACGATGACAAACTGAACCGCGTGAGAATGATATGAATGTCTTTCGACCAAGCTCGATTGCCGCTTAGCCTCAGTCTTCAAACCGCCTCCCTCATTCGTATGACGGGAAGCTGTCCTTCGTTCAGCCTGGCATAGAGCTATCCCTTGTTCGATCTACCGTAGAGCGGCTCTTCATTCGACCTATTATGTCGGTCGGCTCGCATATCTAGGGGAGTGATTTGTCAGAGCTTTGAGACATCGTTCTCTCGACTTAGCATTCCAATAAAGTAAACTAGTGTTTGACTGAATATCTACATACTGTGACCATGGGCCCCCTCTTATTTTTGTCGTGTATCCACATTTCTCTCTGAGATTTATGTTGTCATGATCTTGTCATACATATTTAGTTCCCCAATTTTCTTGTCTTTTGAAAGCAACGACTTTGATAAAAACAAGAAAATTAAAAAACTACGTTAAATTCATTTATTTCATAAACATTATTTTTAATAGTTAGACTCTCTGGATTTCCGAGTACTATCATCCCATAGATAGGTTGTATTTGATGACCTTTATACCTGCACTTTGTTCCTATCCAGAGCTTTGGTCGATCCTTGTTGAAGGTGCTCTCATGGCGAGCCATAAGAAGGTCCATTTTGACTAGTCGTCTGATGATATTCTGATGAAGGTTTTTGGACTACCAGTTGAGAAAATCCATTCCCTAAGTATTCCTGCAAAAAGTCGTCAGCTCGAGGATGGTTTGGTCGGTGATCAGAGAAAACATCTTGAGGGCAGTAAGGCTGCCAAGAAGAGGCAAGTGCAGTAGTTGGCTTTCAAGAAGTGGCCATTGGATGGGCATGATGACAATGAGGAGGACGAATTGTTTGATGACATTCCTCTGTTGGGTCGGAATTCCAGTAAGAGTCCAATCATTTCCCTTGTTGGAGCATTGACCAAGTCTAATGGCTAGGAGGAAAAGAACACCCGATGAACTTTCATGGGTATGCCGCCTAGGGACAAGGATGCGACTGGTCATTTCCAGATCGAAGGGATGAGAGCTTCGGGGGCTCCACCTATGTCGGTTGAGAGCTTCTAATCTTTGTTATATTTTGAGCTAGACTGACTCCTTGATATAAGGAGTTTGGTTGTTTAACCCACTCATTAGCTTACGAAGTGGGCCAAAAACAATCTTTTGAACTCAAAGAAAGAAGGGACAACTCTCATCATGAGGGTGTTGAACTACCTAAGTGCTGACTCTCTCAGTGTGATAAGGAACAAAATGACATTTGAATGCATCGATGATCTTTAGTATACTGACTGCCGACTTGAAAGCAGCCACAAGATCAACTAAGTCGATATGACCCTTATATGAATCAAAGTTGTGAGTTTTGGACTTCTCTCGGGGTTCAGTCTCGTAGATTTGTCGGGAGAAGGCATTTTGGGCTTGACATAGTTCGCGTGGTANGAATGATCTTTAGTATACTGACTGCCGACTTGAAAGCAGCCACAAGATCAACTGAGTCGATATGACCCTTATATGAATCGAAGTTGTGAGTTTTGAACTTCTCTCGGGGTTCAGTCTCGTAGATTTGTCGGGAGAAGGCATTTTGGGCTTGACATAGTTCGCGTGGTACGATGTCTTTCTATTGTGGCAGACCCGAAACTTTCTTGGTAATGAGAATCATCAACTCGCCCTTCTATTGGTTGTGATTTTTGACTGTTAGGCATCGGTGCATCTCGCCGGTCGTTGGGTGCCAGTCCCTCCCGACGATCGAGCTCTTGACGAGTATATTCTTAAGGGTTCTGACTCTGTGGGTTATGGCTTCCCCTGGACAAAGCTTCTTGAAAAGGTCTAACATTTTCTCTCACATTTCTAACATTAACTGTTTTTTTCATTTCCATCACTTATCGTCGCACAATTTCTCTTGTGCTATCTATGCCCAATGTTTGGATCTCTATTTCTCCTTGAGCTACAGTTTTTTTGCTGAGCTGCACTCCTCTTATTGTTGGTGACATGATTCCACACTCGAATTTTGATTCCTAAAGTGCACGGGACATCACACGTAAGGAATATAACATATGAAAAGAAGGGAATAGAAGGCAAAGAAGAAGTGAAGAGTAAAATGAGAGCATCTAACCATCTCTTTATGAAATACTCTCCTATTTATAGTTATAAGAGATGCCTATAATACACAATTACATCTAAGACCCTCTTCTATACAAAGAGGCTTAAGGTATTAAGGTCATTTTTAAAGTTTAAATCTATAAATATATTTAATAATAAATTAACTGGTCGATCATAATGGCTCCCACTCATTAGTACCGATCCATTCATTCGGTGATGGCAAACCTAACCGCGTGAGAAGGATATGAATGCTTTTCAACCAAGCACATCCATGGCTTAAACTTAGCCTTCGAACAACCTCCCTCATTCATCTAGTAGCAAGTTATCCTTCGGTCAGCCTAATGTAAAGTTGTCCCTTGTTCGGTCTAACGTAAAGCTGCCTTTCGTTCAACTTATAATGTCAATCCTCTCGCATACCAAAGGGAGTGATTTTCATAACTTTTATACATTTTTCTCTCAACCTTAACATTAATTTTTACTCTAGAAAGCAAACTAGTGTTTGACAAGATCTCTGGATATTTAACTGCAAGTCCCTCTTATTTTGTCGTATCCACGCTTCTCTCCAAGATTCATGTTGTCATGATCTTTTCATACATAGATTTTACATGCATCATTATTTTACATTAAATATTAAATTCTTCCCATGAGAGGTGAGTTTCAAATTTCCTACATTAAGAATGCAATGCACAGGTAATATTTTCCTCAACATGAAAAAGTGGACAGTTTTATAACACCAAGGTATTACAAGTGTATATATATCAAATTTTCTATTTTCCATACAGAAATACATAAGAATTGTGTGATACGTATTTCTATTTCCTGAAAAAAATATATATAGATTGTGTTAATCAAGGCTTGTTTTACATCTTGTTAATAGACTCTTTTTATTTGCCTGAAAACAAATAGATGGTAATAAATGTCTGTCCTAAATTTTTTTTTTCTATTTTTATTATTGTTTACAAAAGGCAAGCTACTGTACTGAAATTTTGGAGTGCATCATATATATATATATATATATATATATATATATATATATATATATATATATATATATATATATATATNGCTATTTTTTTCATTTCCATCACTTATCGTCGCACAATTTCTCTTGTGCTATCTATGCCCACTGTTTGGATCTTTATTTCTCCTTGAGCTACAGTATTTTTTCTGAGCTGCACTCCTCTTCTTGTTGGTGACATGATTCCACACTCGAATTTTGAGTCCTAAGGTGTCCGGGACATCACACGTAAGGAATATAACATACGAAAAGAAGGGAATAGAAGGCAAAGAAGAAGTGAAGAGTAAAATGAGAGCATCTAACCATCTCTTTATGAAATACTCTCCTATTTATAGTTATAAGAGATGCCTATAATACCCAATTACATCTAAGACCCTCTTCTATACAAAGAGGCTTAAGGTATTAAGGTTATTTTTACAGTTTAAATCTATAAATATATTTAATAATAGATTAACTAGTCGATCACGATGGCTTCCAGTCATTAGTACTGATCCATTCATTCGGTGATGGCGAACCTAACCGCGTGAGAAGGATATGAATGTCTTTCGACCAAGCACATCCATGGCTTAAACTTAGCCTTCGAATAACCTCCCTCATTCGTCTAGCAGCAAGTTGTCCTTCGTTCAGCCTAGTGTAAAGCTGTCCTTTATTCAATCTAACGTAAAGCTGCCTTTCGTTCAGCTTATAATGTCAATCCACTCGCATACCAAAGGGAGTGACTTTTCATAACTTTTATACATTTTTCTCTCGACCTTAACATTAATTTTTACTCTAGAAAGCAAACTAGTGTTTGACAAGATCTCTGGATATTTAACTGCAAGTCCCTCTTATTTTGTCGTATCCACGCTTCTCTCCAAGATTCATGTTGTCATGATCTTTTCATACATAGATTTTACGTGCATCATTATTTTACATTAAATATTAAATTCTTCCAATGAGAGGTAGAGTTTTCAAATTTCCTACATTAAGAATGCAATGCACAGGTAATATTTTCCTCGACATGAAAAAGTGGACTGTTTTATAACACCAAGGTATTACAAGTGTATATATCAAATTTTCTATTTTCCAT
The DNA here is from genome assembly GCA_002079205.1 of Phalaenopsis hybrid cultivar. Lineage (NCBI taxonomy): Eukaryota > Viridiplantae > Streptophyta > Magnoliopsida > Asparagales > Orchidaceae > Phalaenopsis > Phalaenopsis hybrid cultivar. The sequence continues at coordinate 95,432 of JXCR01139535.1, forward strand.
ACAGAAATACATAAGAATTGTGTGATACGTATTTCTATTTCCTGAAAAAAAAATATATAGATTGTGTTAATCAAGGCTTGTTTTACATCTTGTTAATAGTCTCCTTTTATTTGTCTGAAAACAAATAGATGGTAAGAAATGTCTATATCCTACAATTATTTTTTTTTTATTTTTCTATTTTTATTAATGTTTACAAAAGGCAAGCTACTATATTGAAATTTTGGAGTGCATATCAGGCATTAACACCTAACTTGGGCAGTTATATACTAAGTTAGAACAATGGCATCATCAATTAGCCAAAAAGAGAAATGAAATTAATCTACTATTTTACTGCAATAATCTTCACATAATATTGTCGAACATGAGGTGAGTATACACACACAAGAAATATATATATATATATATATATATATATATATATATATATTATAATTATAT
>JXCR01139535.1:96722-110256 GCA_002079205.1 Phalaenopsis hybrid cultivar
ACATTGGCATTTGTTCTAGACATAACAGTTTTTATCGGAATATAAATATTTCTCCACACATTTCTAACAGTTCAAACATTTTGTCTATATGGTATCTTTGTAAAGGAGATATTAAGAGGGGTTCTTCCTAAACTATATTGCAAGTGTTATACAAATTTAAACAATATTTAGAAATCTCCTCCTGATCCCTCACCAAGTTTATTGGAACATAGGATTTACTGATTCAGGGTAAACATGCAAGAGAAAAATTGTTCATCTCCTTGCAACGAAAACGAGGGATCCGATTGAGAGTGTAACTTCAAACTTGTCAAGTGATAGGAAATTCCATAGAACAATCCCAACTTTACCAAGGCTTGGCATTAATAGAAATTAAACCACACCACAGAATAATAGGATCATACAAATTCAAAAAAATCGAAAAAAAATTATGAACAGAAGCACAATCAAAGCAACCAGAAAAACACAAGAATTTTATGGAGAAACCCGAGAATAGAAAAAAAACCAAAGCCAAACCACCAGAAAATTTCACTATGAAATTCAAAATGTTTTTACAAAGAATTCGCACAAGTTTTCTCTCTACACACAATTAAACTTACAGACATGCTTCACAATCTTCCTTCTCCAATCTGAGGCAAGAATCACGCTAATTTAAATCCACCTCTTCGACTCTTCTCACATTCACCGAGATGCTTCTCAAAGAACACAAAGGAAGAATTCACAAAGCCCTAACTCTTACGCCGCTTGAAATCGAGACTTAAAACAAAATATCAAGTGAAAACTGCTCTGGGAGCTTATGTGGCAGGACTTGGCGCATAAGCGTTGTGTTTTTTGTGTCATGCACCTAAATTGGGCACATAAGCACCCATAATTTGACACATAGCTGCTGATCTCTCTAGAATCAAACAACGCTAGAGGAAAAAGTGGGCACATATGCACCTATGGGCTAGCGCATATGCGTCAGCCCCTCTGCGAGCCGCACCCCATGGGTGTTGGCCTTACTGCTTCAGCTGCACAACAATCAGGCTCAATAACATAACAATCTCCCACTTGGAGACTGATTGCACTCAACACCGATCCTTTGTACCTTCACCTCCATCTGAATTGCCTTTATAGTCATGTACCGAGATCAAGTACCGTGGTTTGGCTCATCCCCGGTCTCAACCTCCATGAAACCCAACTGAAATCAAGCATAATTTCAATTCTCAATAGTAACCACCTTCGTTAACATGTACACAGGATTCTGAGCTGTGTATCTTCTCCAGGAACAACTATCAACCTTCAAAAAGAGAGTGAATAAAATGATACCTCGGTTAAATGTGTTTCGTTATGGCATGAAAAACTGTGTTTTTAGCAAGATGAATCGCACTCATACTGTCACTGTAGAGTTTTTCAATCCCCTGTTCCTTGCCCAATTCTGTCATTAAACTTTGTACTCAAATCATTTTCTTGCTATCCTCAATGATAGCAATATATTCGACCCCCGTATTTGAAAGTGCGACGACCTTATGCAGCCTAAAAACCGAACTCACTGTTGTGTTCCCTAATGTAAAGATATACCCTGTTATACTTCTCCTACTATCAACATCTCCTAACTGATCCCTACACTTTCATATCAAAGTGTCAGGTTAATTGTTCCCTCAAATACTCGAGAATCCACTTCACTGTCTCTCAAAAATGTCTNTGTTCAAACTTGTCAACTGATAGGAAATTCCATAGAACAATCCCAACTTTACCAAGGCTTGGCATTAATAGAAATTAAACCACACCACAGAATAATAGGATCATACAAATTCAAAAAAATCGAAAAAAAATTATGAACAGAAGCACAATCAAAGCAACCAGAAAAACACAAGAATTTTATGAAGAAACCCGAGAACAGAAAAAAAACCAAAGCCAAACCACCAAAAAATTTCACTATGAAATTCAAAATGTTTTTACAAAGAATTCACACAAGTTTTCTCTCTACACAATTAAACTTACAGACATGCTTCACAATCTTCCTTCTCCAATCTGAGGCAAGAATCATGCTAATTTAAATCCACCTCTTCGACTCTTCTCACATTCACCGAGATGCTTCTCAAAGAACACAAAGGAAGAATTCACAAAGCCCTAACTCTTACGCCGCTTGAAATCGAGACTTAAAACAAAATATCAAGTGAAAACTGCTCTGGGAGCTTATGTGGCAGGACTTGGCGCATAAGCGTTGTGTTTTTTGTGTCATGCACCTAAATTGGGCACATAAGCACCAATAATTTGACACATAGCTGCTGATCTCTCTAGAATCAAACAACGCTAGAGCAAAAAGTGGGCACATATGCACCCATGGGCTAGCGCATATGCGTCAGCCCCTCTGCGAGCCGCACCCCATAGGTGTTGGCCTTACTGCTTCAGCTGCACAACAATCAGTCTCAATAACATAACAATCTCCCACTTGGAGACTGATTGCACTCAACACCGATCCTCTGTACCTTCACCTCCATCTGAATTGCCTTTATAGTCATGTACCGAGATCAAGTATCGTGGTTTGGCTCATCCCCGGTCTCAACCTCCATGAAACCCAACTGAAATCAAGCATAACTTCAATTTCTCAATAGTAACCACCTTCGTTAACATGTACGCAGGATTCTGAGCTGTGTATCTTCTCCAGGAACAACTATCAACCTTCAAAAAGAGAGTGAATAAAATGATACCTCAGTTAAATGTGTTTCGTTATGGCATGAAAAACTGCGTTCTTAGCAAGATGAATCACACTCATACTGTCATTGTAGAGTTTTTCAGTCCCTTGTTCCTTGCCCAATTCTGTCATTAAACTTTGTACTTAAATCATTTTCTTGCTATCCTCAATGATAGCAATATATTCGACCCTCGTATTTGAAAGTGCGACGACCTTATGCAGCCTAAAAACCGAACTCACTGTTGTGTTCCCTAATGTAAGGATATACCCTGTTGTACTTCTCCTACTATCAACATCTCCTAACTGATCCCTACACTTCCATATCAAAGTGTCAGGTTAATTGTTCCCTCAAATACTCGAGAATCCACTTCACTGTCTCTCAAAAATGTCTGTAAGGATTGCCTATGTACCTGCTGACCACTTATACTACATATACAATACCTGGTTTGGTACAAATCATCGTATACATCAAATTTCCAACCACTGAAACATACGGAGTTTTCTCCATCAGTGCTTNATATGTACCCGCTGACCACTTATACTACATATACAATACCTAGTTTGGTACAAATCATCGTATACATCAAATTTCCAACCACTGAAACATACGGAGTTTTCTCCATCAGTGCTTGCTCTGCTTCAGAATTAGGTGATTGGTAGCTGTGAAAAGCGTCGCAAAGCAGGTGGCCATTTCACGCAAGTCTACATGTCCAATTAGTATGCAGTTTTAAAAGAGTATCGTGTATCGTTCCCACAATAAAGTGTGTTAAGAAATCAATTTGAAACTACAGAAGTTATAGGTTACTAAGTACTCCAAACTAGTTCGACGAAATCAGAAAACAAGAAAAGAATCTTAAATTTGTCAGGNGGGTGGCCATTTCACGCAAGTATACATGTCCAATTAGTATGAGGTTTTAAAAGAGTATCGTGTATCGTTCCCACAATAAAGTGTGTTAAGAAATCAATTTGAAACTACAGAAGTTATAGGTTACTAAGTACTCCAAACTAGTTCGGCGAAATCAGAAAACAAGAAAAGAATCTTAAATTTGTCAGGTTCTGCAAAAAATAAAACAGAAGAAAGAGAGCTTCAAAGTTCTTTGGTGTTTTTTAAGATTAATGAGGATCGTGTCTCTATAATTCAGGTGTGAAAAACAACGTTTTTATTAAGATAAATCACACTCACTGTAGAGCTTTTCAATCCCCTACCCCTCTACTAATTCTGTCATGAAGTTTTGTAGCCAAAGATCTCCTTGCTAGCCTCAGTGATAACAAAATATTCAGTCTCCGTAGTTGAAAGTGCAAATCTTATAGAACCTGAAAATCCAACTCACTACTTTGTTCCCCAATGTGAAGATGTACCATGTTATATTTCTCCTACTATTTGCATATTCTGTCGGATCTGACTCTACAAATCCCTGTAAACTGATCACTACACTTCCATAGCAAAATGTCGTGTTGATTATTCCTCCCAAATACCTGAGAATCCACTTTATTACCTCCCAATTATGTCTGTATAGATTGCTCATGTTCCTGCTGACTACTCCCATAGCATATGCAATATCTGGTATGATACAAATTATCACATACATCAAACTTCCAACTGCTGAAGCATACCGAGTTCTCTCCATCTATACTTTCTCTGCTTCAAAGTTTTGTGATAGCTCCTTAGATATTTTGAAGTGACTACCTAAAGGAGTTCTAACTGGTTTCGCCTCACTCATGTTGAATCTCTATGGGATCTCCTCAACATACTCTGTCTGATATAACTTCAGTGTTCCTCCACTCCTGTCATTATTAATTCTCATCCTGAGGATCTTTCAGGTTTGACCTAAATCCTTCATCTCAAACTCACTTTATAATTGATTCTTCAAGTTCCTGATTTTCTTCATATCTGCCCATGCAATCAACATATCATTCACATACAAAAGAAGTAAAATATAACAGTTACTAAAGTGTTTGACGAAACAACAATGAACTACCTGGCACTTCATATACCCATAGACTGACATGAACACGTCAAACCTCCTGTACCACTATCTCGGGGCCTGATTCAAGCAATAGAGGCTCTTCTTCAATCTGCAGACCAAACCTTATTTTCCTAGAACTTTGTAATCTTATGATTGCACCATGTATAGTTCCTCTTCCAAATCTCCATATGTAAGCAAGCAGTTCTTACATCCATCTGCCCCAGATATAGATCTTTCACAACCAAACTCAGCACAACTCTGACAGTCCTCATCTTCACCGCTAAGGAGAAGATTTTTGTATAATTCACTCATTCCCTCTGTTGGAAACTCTTTATAACAAGTCTTGTCTTATAGTGCTTGCTACCATGACTCCTCTTTCAGCTTGTAGATTCACTTGTTGTGCAGTGCTCTTTTGTCATTCGGTAGTACCTTCAAATCCCAAGACTGATTTGGCTTCAAAGATTGTATTTCTTCGTTCTCCCACTCCCTTGAACCCTCAAATTGAGTGACCTCCTCAAAGCACTATGGTTCTTCACCACTATCAGTTAGTAACAAATAGTGTAAAAAAGAAAAATATATTTGTATAAGTTATTTCACTCTGTTGGATCTTCTAACTTCTATAGGATGTGATTGAGAAACTTTCAGTGCTCCTTCTGTTGAGCACTTGTTCTTTCATCATTTTCCTGATCACCAGTATCAACTATCTCCACATATCTAGATTCTTCAGAGGTAGCTAACAGAATATCCTGAGTTCTAATCCTGTTTTTGTACATCTCCATTTCGTTGAATGTTACGTACATGCTTCTGATAAATTTCTGATTATGATAATTACAAAACTTGTACCTAAGTTCATCTAAGTCATATCCAATTAAGGTGCACTTGACAAATTTTAAGTCAAGCTCGTTTTTAGATCCTGCATTAATGGGCGTATAAACAAAACATCCAAATAGTCTTAAATGAGATGGACATACAATTTTGTCACTCCAAGCTCCTTTAAGTAAGCTTTCCTTCAAGGTACTGATGGTCTACGGTTTAGCAAAAAAACTGCAGTGTTACTGCTTCAGCCCAAAACTGTTTTGGTAAGCCTACATGCAGTTTCATACATCTTGCACGCTTCATGATTGTTTTGTTCATGCGCTCGCCACACCATTCTGTTGCGGTGTCCTTCAGACAGTGAACTCATGCCTAACCCCCCTTGCAGCACAGAAATTCATGAACTTCCGATCACGGTACTCACCCCTATTATCTGATCCGAGAAACTTAAGCTTCGAGTCTGTCTCATTTCTACCATAGTCTTCCACTTCTTAAAGACTTTAAATAAATTAGATTTCAGCTTTAAGAAATAAACACATACATTTCTCGTGTGATCATCAATAATATGATAAAATAGCGAGAACCTCTAATGGACTGAATTGGAGTAAGACCACACACGTTAGCATGCACTAACTCCAGTTTGTTTGATTTCACTACTGACTCACTCTTGGAGAAAGAAACTTTCTTCTGCTTGTCATATATACAATCTTCAAAGAAATTCAGATCAATTGATTTCAAACCCTAAAGCTTATTCTTTGAAAATAAGGACTTCATATATTTCTCGCTCATATGGTCAAACCTACGGTGCCACAGACTTGTATCCACCCCGGTTCCAGCCACATCAATGAAATCAATCATTTCATTGATCAGATAAAGAGTGTCTTCAATGTTTTCCTGAGCCATCACTAATGCCCCCCTTATCACTTTCCACGAATCAACTGTGAAAGTAGTCACAAGTCCTAACTTTGTCAGCCGGCTCACAGAGATAAGATTTATCTTCAAACTTGAAACATGTTATACTTCAGTAAACTTCCAAATTGTTTCATTCGGCAACTTGATATCAACATCACCATTTCCAACTATATTGCAGGCTTTGTTATCTCTCAGATAAACCTTCCTTAGATAACTCTAAGTGTAGTTTTTAAATACTTTCTTTATTAGGGCAAACATGAAAAGAGACATTTGAATTGACTATGCAAGATTTAGTGTTGATTAGGGATGACACCAGGAAGTCATTTTGAATTTCACCTGTGGAGACATTACTAAAAAGACTATTTTCCTGTCCTCTACCACCAGCTTTCCTTGGAGCTCTGCAGCCCTTCTTGAAATGTCTTTTCTTACCACAATTCCAACATTCTCCTCTTCTTAACTTGGGCTTTCTACTTTTGCATTTGGATCTGTTTTTGTCGGTATTACTGCCCAGATTCCTTCCTCTGTTATCAACATTCAACGTAGAACCAGAAGATTCATCATTCGCTGCTTTTCTGCGAACTTCTTCATTCAGCATTAGATCTACGATATCATCGAAGTTCAACTTCGAAGCCCCTCAATAATAACTCATCGCTGTTACCAAGTCATCCCAATTATCCAACAATGAAGATAGTATCACCAGTGCTCTAGCCTCATCATCAAACCTGATCCCTACAGAACACAACGGTTTCGTCACAATGTTGAAGTTATTGAGATGCTCTGCCACTGAACTACCTTTTACCATCTTCATTTTGAATAAATTTTTCATGAAAAAAATCTTATAGGAAATAGAAGGTTTTTCATATATCTTGTCTGGTGCCGCCATCAGATCCACCGTAGTTTTCTCATTCACAATGTTGAGCGCAACAAATGAGGAAAGTGTCAACCTGATCAAACCAGTGTTGTTCCATCCAACACTTTTCATTCCTCCATAGGCATAGATTTAGGCTTTTTTTGTGATTTCTTGTAGTGGCAANATTGAGCGCAACAGATGAGAAAAGTGTCAACCTGATCAAACCAGTGTCGTTCCATCCAACACTTTTCATTCCTCCATAGGCATAGATTTAGGCTTTTTTTGTGATTTCTTGTAGTGGCAAATGTATTTTTTTCTGATACAATAAATTCTTCACCTGCATCTTCCAGAAAGCGAAGTTCGTCTCATTGAACTTCTCCACTTTGAACCTTGCTTCTTCGGTTATTGCTCCCAATTGAATTGAACCCCCCCTCTCTGATACGAATTCATTAAGAAAACTACTCTAAAAGAGTTGCCTTCTAATTTCAGCATGAACCAAAAAAAAAATTTAAAGCACAATCAAGGCAACCGGAAAAGTACACAGGAATTTTTACGTGAAAAAATCTGAAAATGGGAAAAAATCATAGAGCCACACCACCACAAATTTCACTATGTAATTTGGAAAGTTTTACAAAGCGCTCGCACAGNCCTGATACAATAAATTCTTCACCTGTATCTTCCAGAAAGCGAAGTTCGTCTCACTGAACTTCTCCACTTTGAACCTTGCTTCTTCGGTTATTGCTCCCAATTGAATTGAACCCCCCCTCTCTGATACCAATTCATTAAGAAAACTACTCTAAAAGAGTTACCTTCTAATTTCGGCACGAACCAGAAAAAAAAATTTAAAGCACAATCAAGGCAATCGGAAAAGTACACAAGAATTTTTACGTGAAAAAATCTGAAAATGGGAAAAAAAATCATAGAGCCACACCACCACAAATTTCACTATGTAATTTGGAAAGTTTTACAAAGCGCTCGCACAAGTTTATTCTCCGCACTCATACGAAGAAACTTACAGGACTTGCACCAACAATCTTATTTCTTAGATATGACGCAAAAATCACGTCGAATCACTGAAATCCATCTCTTCGACACTCCTCACATTCACCGGCATGCTCGTCGAAGAATTCAAAAAAAAGAATCAGCAAGCTACACCACGCTTGAAATCGGCTTAAAAATCAAAAATCCCGTGTACTAACCGCACCGAGCACTTAGGCTCCAAACTNTGGCATGCTCGTCGAAGAATTCAAAAAAAAAGAATCAGCAAGCTACACCTTACCACGCTTGAAATCGGCTTAAAAATCAAAAATCCCGTGTACTAACCGCACCGAGCACTTAGGCTCCAAACTTGGTGTAAAGCGCCAAGCTCTCGATATCAGTGCCCAAAAATACACACCAAGGAGCCAATAGACCCGCACCTATGCATCAGTTTCTCGGGAATAAAAGCAACGCCCACTCTATAAGGNATGTAAAGAGCCAAGCTCTCGATATCAGTGCCCAAAAATACGCACCAAGGAGCCAATAGACCCGCACCTATGCATCAGTTTCTCGGGAATAAAAGCAACGCCCACTCTATAAGGGGCGCATATGCCCCAAAGCGGATGCCTAAACGTCGGCTCCACTATAGCCATGCCCTTATTGGGAGCTTGAGCGCCCTTTTTGGTGCCTAAGCGTCAGTCTTAAACACTCTTCGAATGCTTAGGCTCCACACATCATAATAGATCATTGGGTTGACCAAGACATGTTTGAGTAGGACTTCGGGTTGATTGATGTTTGATTAAGTAAATTTGGGTGCCAATGTTTGATTGATTGATGTTTGAAATGAAATTTTTATTGATTCTTTGGGCTAAGGCATGTAAAAAAACATCTCAGGATGCACATTCTGAGATCTCCCCTGGCAAGTATCTCTCCTAAGAGTGTCAACATGGACTCCATTTTGGTAATTCGTATAATAGCTCGACTTATACACCACACTATTAAGGTCATTCTTTTTATGAGAACTATTTGATGTGCAGCTATATTGCTGACATATTTATTATCACCTTATAATTTATATTACTTATTTGTTAGTTCTATTGTTTAGGCTAGCTTCACTTCGTATCGAGTATTCATGAACACAAGCTTTAGCTTGTTTACTCAGGTTTGTGATTCGAAAACTAAGGGGTATATAGCATTATTTTGATGATTTTGTTGATCTCATGATTTATATGAGCTTATTTTGATTATAATAAATATATGGATGAATTTAAAAATGATGTATATTAAGTGATTTCAGGAATAAACAATTCATTATTCTAGGTGTAAGATTTGAAAAAAGCTGATGACTTATTCAAAACCATAGATGCCAAGGAAGCTCAAAGAGTATATGAAAAAGATTAAAGATCTAATTAAGAATCCAATTGTCATTAAGAAAGTAAATATTGTATTTTGCTAAATGAATGTTCCTTTGGCTCAGGCTATCTTTGGAAAAATTATTTATGAAAATATTTAAGAAAAAATACTTTATTTTAATATCCTAAATATTACATAGATTAGTTAAATAAAATTTAGCAAGAAATTACAAGTCATTTTAATCAACATCCCCATACTTTATAATTATCATGAATTAATTATAATTAATGTATAATTTAATAAGCAATTAGTTTATAATTGCAAACTTAGCTTCTAATTTTGATTCCAAAAGATCCATCGCATTTTTTATATATAAAATCACATAAATATGTTGCAATTATTCTCAAAATCCTTAAGTTGATAAATAAATAAATAATTTGAAAATTTACCAAACAATAATTGAAAAGTGCCCGACAGAGTCAAGGACCCCAAAGAAGAGTCGTGTAATTTTTGGGTACATTTCATATGTTAGAGTTGACCAATTGTTGTGCCTCTGTGACAAAACAAAGTAATAGGAATGACCTTATAAAAGGGAGGCTCTAAAGGCATCAGAACTAACCAGCCCAAGGCTCAGGTAGGTTAAGGGTTTTGTCCTAAGGTAGCTATGAAAACTCTCCCAAGGGTTAGGATGACTAGGTCATGATCCTTGCAATGAAAACAAAAGACTATGAAAGAGAGTTTAACAATAGCCTTTCTCTTGATTGGAAATAATTTACTAGATGATCATAATCAACAAATATATAGAGGTTCCGAGATACACTAGAACGCAGAATATGGAAACACCAAGACATAGAAGCTAAAAACTCCAAATATATGAATCTGGAAATGTAAGAGCAGAGAATCCAGACACCAAGTTCGATGATGAGAAATAGGTAGAAACAATCCTTCCAAAAAACAATGGTGAACTAGATGACTAGAGTTAAAGGATGGCAGAGGATTTGAGAGACAATTGAGTAGCCGATTGGAAGTCGAAAGAAACAATCAGATTTGGCATTCTTTACGATATCTGTAATTCAAAATATGAGAATGAGTAGAATCTAGATCAATTTATAAATTTTGAGAGTAGCATTCCAGTCCAAATTTGAAATAATACTTAACAATGGAAGCACCAAGTCATGTGCTCTACTGACAAGATAATTGGGCTATTTGACCAGCCTTAGCCATAATTAGGCTAGGGGCTAAAAAGAAGAGTCTGAAAGTGGCCTGCGCAGTATCCGCCAACAAAATGTAGCATTTCAAAGCTTTCAACGTAAATCCAAAAGGAGTAGGCCGGCGACTGAAATTATGACAATCGAATTGTTCAGGACAATTTCATAAAGCTCTAATAATTCAAATTACGGCCGACGAAAAATAGTGATAATAAGCTGCATTCTTGATATTGTAGCATTCATTACTCCAAAATTAACACGATTATGAAAAAGCATAAGAATCAAACTTGACATGTCTAAAAATGTTGACCGTAGTTAATATTTTATAATAAAATATTTTTCTTCCCAAAGAGCAATCCAAAATCATAAATGACTCATCAATTTGGGGTCTGTAAATGTCGTAGTAATTTGAGAAATATTGATCGATCACGCAACTGAATTGAGAACTTCATATAATTTCACAAGAAAAGAAAACTTTTTAAATATTGATAGGAATTGGATTAATATGAATTTAATGTTTCACAGGAAATGTTGGTGCAGTTACTGTAATAGTTCAAACCTAATTTTGGTGTGGCGTAGGATTTTTTTCCTAAACATACATGGTAGGACTTCGACAATAGGCATGATCAAGACAGCATGCATTTTACTATATTTCTGAACACACATGCCATTTCTAACATTCCACTGCATTTCGATGGTATGACTAATGTACCTGACAATCAACATGAACAACGAACAGTCTTGTTGGTACTCTCTAGTAGAAAACAGTGATGCCACCTATAGAATGCAGACATACCCCACCAGAAACATGTTAGATAAGTGCAGAAAGTCAAACTTACATGACTTCCTCAACAATCTTCAGGGATAAGCACGAAGCCAGAAGACCCCAAAACCAACAGTCCCTTAAATCCAAATCAAACAATCATAGTCCTTTGACCAAATCATCCTACTTGATTAATCTAAGAGGATTTAAACGATATTCCGCAGGCTTGAGCTTGACGCTGGATACTGCCAAGTTCAAGTCTGGATTTAACAGTTCAAGTCTGGATTTAACAGTTCGATAAAAATACTCCAACTTGTATATGAATAACATAAGATACATAAACACAGCAATACAAACAAGAAAATAAAAACAAAGTAGATAATAATAATGAGAAACTAATCCAAGATATGTAATACCAAAATCATCAGCTAGTTCCAATTATTTCTCAGAAGCATGACACTTGTGTTGTGGAAATTGAGCTTTTTTATGGTAAAAAGAATTATTTTCCCAGTTCAACAGAATGATCAGTCCTTTGAAAGGAATATCAATAAACAAATGGGTAAAGGAGCTGAAGCAAAAAAGAAAAGAAGAACAGCGGCTACATAAAGCAGCGGTCCGTGCAGCAATATCAGTTGCAGAGGTTGCAGCAGCATTGGCAGCCATTGCAGCAGAGAGCGCAGAACTAGAAAGCACAAATGCTTTGAAAGAGAGTGCTGTAGCATCTGCAGCTGCACTAGTAGCTGCACAGTGTGCCAAAGTAGCAGAAGCTGTGGGTGCAAAACATGATCAGCTCAATTCCGCTATAACTACAGCCATGACAGTAAAAGACCCAACAAACATCATCACGCTCACAGCTGCTGCAGCAACCTGTAAAATTAATTCCTCTTTATAACTTGAACATTTTAGTATTTACATCTTTTGTACTTCGCTGATGGTTGTTTTTCAGCTTTAAGAGGTGCAGCAACACTTCGAAGCCGGGTAGATTGCAAGGAGAAGATAAAAAGCAATACAAATACACTTCCATATGATGAGTTTGACTTCGGAAAATGCAGGGAATCACTGGCAAAGGGTGAAGAGCTCCTAGTGGAAAATCCAGTTGGTAAATTCTAAAATTTATAATTAATTCTGAAAAAATAATGGGTTGAGTTGAAATAGAGAAGCTATTTGATGCCAAATGAGGATAGCTGCGAACAATTGCAACAAAAATTAAGATGACATGAAAATGACTTCTAGACTTCTAACATAACATCCTCACTAGTTGCATATTGCATATTGAGATACTTAAAAATGATTTCCTGGTTATAACTGGAAACTTTCCNAAAAATTAAATGCAAAGGTTACATGAAAATGACTTCTAGACTTCTATCATAGCATCCTCACTAGTTGCATATTGCATATTGAGATACTTAAAAATGATTTCCTGGTTATAACTGGAAGCTTTCCAAAGCCAAAAGCGCATTAAAATGGCCACTACATATTAAAACAAAGGACAGTCATCTTCCTGAAACTGGCTAAGCAACTAATCTCTAATATTTTGAAACAGATTTCTTCTTTATTTATTTGTGTCAGGAAGTTACAGGTTGAGGTGGGTCTCCATTGTTCAAAACATTAATGGCAAGGTCCTACTAAAAGTTACAAAAATCAACATTTTTATGGCATTTTCAAGCACAAAAGAAAGTAAGGCAACAAAAATCAAAGTGCTAATTGAATTAAAGTTTGCAGAACAGAAACCAGATACATAAAACTGTATTGTATGATGCAGGTATTGTTTGCAGAATGGACGAAAACCTCCATGAAGAGCACATTAAGGAGCCTAACAGCGTTCATTCACTCAAAATGACAACAAACAAGGGAAAAATCAAATTATTATTCGACAATTATTCACAATACAAGAAATGGACAATGACTATCAATCAGATGCTAATTCTTTCCATAACACTCAGCAATTACTAAACACACTCAGTGAAATTGGAAAGTATATTTTTACATATGCAAATAGATTGCTTAAATATAATA
>JXCR01139535.1:110368-120461 GCA_002079205.1 Phalaenopsis hybrid cultivar
ATTAAGAAAATAGAATAAAAATTATTAAATTAGATTCAAATGATGTTTTAAATCTTATCCCCCCAATTCTTAACATCTTATGGCTACGTGATTAAGGTTATCAAAACGACTCTTTGTTTGTGAACGGCTCGTGTTCGGCTCGCTAAGCAAAAGAGTCGAACACGAACACACTTTTTGAGCTCGAAATATAAATGAACCGAACACGAGCTGAGTTCGAGCTCACTCGTGTTCGGCTCGTTACACCCCTAATCTCTGGTGACAGAATAGTATATGAGGTTACATGATGGAGCCAACAGAACTAGAAATAAATTCAATGGATGTAGCCTCTATACAATGATTGAATTGTAGTACATCGTACAAAGGCAATTTAAATATATTCAACTGTGGTACTATACAGCATTAAAAAACTATAGTAAAACAAGTTGGATTCAAACCCTTTTTTAATCAAGAAAAGACAAAACACAATGCATTGAGTGTAAAAGAATAGTTCCACCCAAAATTTAAAATTGCACAATGGTGTACCGAGAAGGTTTTTGTCTATGTGACAAGGTATAAGCCTCGANTCACCCAAAATTTAAAATTGCACAATGGTGTACCGAGAAGGTTTTTGTCTATGTGACAAGGTATAAGCCTCGGNCAGATCCTCGCGACTTAAACAATCAGAGGAGGAAGAAAATTGTCACAGCTTAGACAGTCAAGATGCAAGAAATCTCGAGAGTGCGACTCTCAGACCAAAGAAGTGGTCGAAGCTCACGGAAAAAAAAAATCCAGCGCCTTCAAAACCATACTGTGGACACCAGTTGTAGAGAAAGCTCCGGCCAAGAAGAACCCGAAGCCTAACTTTAGGCCGAAAAAAAAAACCCGAACGATAAGGTGTAAACCAATGCCAAAGAAACAGCGCGTCGACTATCCTTTTGTGCCGAAGCTGAAGCCAAAGCCATCTAAACCCGACGATCCCTAAGTGCCGACAATCTAGGGAGGATCTCGATGTTGAAATACGATCTATTGTTTGCTCCACAACTCTGATGCAATGTCAGACTTTTGAGTAACTAGGTTGAATGTTTTTTTCCTTTGCTTTCATTCTAATAAATAAAACTTTGTACAATCTATTTAGGTAACTTAATAATACATATTTCTAATTTAAATATTCAACTAAAATGAAAGAATATGTACAATTAAAATAAGGAATTTAATGCAGCAACTTAAAGAAGAAAACTCTTAGTTCTGCCTGATTTTAGTTATTCTTGATTGATAAAGAACGGGTATTTATGTAGGTTGGTAGATATGTATCCTTCTCATCCATTAGGACCAAAAGTTTTGATGTTTGTATAGAAGTCATTTTTAACTAAGTTAAGGAATGTAATGATTTTATTGGTTGTTTTCAGATTTAGCAAGCATTGGGAATGTCCAACAATAGCAAGTCTAATCATCCATCAAAGAGATTGTATTTATAACTATGGATAAATTAGTTGGGACAAGCCCCCATACAGAGTGAATAAGATCAAAAGGCACCAAATTTGTTCATTATCTTAAGGTGTGGGGAGAATATCCTGTCCATTATATGCGAATGGACGAGTTGCGCCATCCCCAGCGAGTATGTTATCATGGAAATGGTAGGGAGTTGCATGTCATAGATTGTCTAAATATGTTGTGAGATGATTGGTGGCGCCACAATCCTATATCGAATCATCCGATTTTGGGATAGTTTAAGTGAAGAGAGTTGTTTTAGATTTTTCAACAGGATAGGAGTTGAAATTGATCATGTGCCAACAGACTAAAGCTATGTCACATATTTTAGCAGAGTTGGAATGGGATGGTGGATGTGTTGGTGTTTGAAGACCTTCCTCCCCTGTCTGGGATAGGTTGAGTTGTTCCTCTGCTTGAACCTATGCTGTTTCTACCTCAACCCCGTGAGGCGACCACCACTTGAGATGGACTTGAAAGCCAAGGCTGCATTGTTGGATTCCTTGATGCTTTCTGCTGTTATATTGGTTCTTCAATACATGGTTGTAAGTAGAGATCATCAAAGGTGATCGGTACTGCTCTAGTACTGATTTCAATTTTGAAGTAATATTAGGTTTTAACACTGAATTTTGAGAAATTAGGCCAAAATTTTGACATTTCTAGGAAATCAACCAAATTAATTTTATAAAATTATATACATCGAATCAATAAATTTGATATATAACACTATATATGAATTATGAATATAATGAGAGATATTAAAACAATAAGATGTTTATTTAATTAAATTAATTAAACCCTTAATTAATCCTTAATATTTGGATCAATGTTGTCAGTCGACTTTTGTTCCATCACAACTAGGCTCAGAGCTTGAAATTAACCAAGACGAGTACAGACGGTCGGATGGTGGAAAAATTAATTTTTTTATATTCATTTTCTATAACTAACATGAAAGAGTAATTATATATAAGAAAATTAAATTAAAAAAGTTATAAATTCACCTCAGGCTAGGTTGTCTGTATTTACTATAAACATTTTCACCTATGTCGCTTATCTTTTAATCAATTAATTAAACCTGAAATCTTAATTTAAAATTACAGTGAGACAATGAAAATGAATAATATGCATGCCGGTTTAGCCTTAAATAAATCAATATAAAACATTAGATATATTATGAATATGGTCAATTAAGATATTTCATACTATACAGTATTTTACTATATCAATAACATCCTTATGTCATTTCATGTCTATATCAATAACATCCTCAACAATCTAGTATTACATATAAAGGGTCACAACGAAGAATATGCCTTTCCCCTATAAATCTGCTCTCAGTAAAAATATATGTTGTTCTTTTAAAAATGCTGCCTATAGAAATAAAAATAGACGCTCTTGCAACAAATGTGAGGTGATAGTACTCATTTGGGATTGAAAAGACATCATTATTCAGGAAAGTGCTTATATTATTTGTATTTTGCTTGAGAATAATAGGCGATCAGATTTTTTTCTCCTCGATATGCAGCTATTTCTGAATATCTCAAATAGAGTAATATATCATAACTGATAACTGTTTGGTAGTGTTGTGTGACGTTGTGCTATACTATTTTGATGAAAAAAACTAACTGCGACTCTCAGATACACTAATGTGCTGCCCACAATAATACGCTTTCCATTGCTCGTTGCTACACACATTAAAACGTGCAAAGCTTTAGATTAGTGAAAGAGAAGAAGCTGAAATTAAATTCGTCGATCGGGCCTTAAGAGCCATGCAATCAAAGGTAGAACAGGATTTAAAAATCTTGCAAGAATTCATCATAAAGAGAAAATACGATTGGATTCAGATCTTGTAAGGCATCGTTTCAAAGTAGAGCTTACTTGTGGCTTTCATGTTAGATGCATCTAAATTTTTAAGAGCACATGTAATCCACTAAGCATAATATGAAGGGATTCTATTCTATGTTTTTCGTGGCATCCTTGAATACAGAGATACATCAATAAATTCTATTTACTTGGCAAACTCATAATATAAAAGATCTCTGTTCCACAAATTCTGTTGCATCAGAAGAAATATAAGTTTACTAGCAAGTGGATGCGTACCTTATATTTGTGATATCCATCAGAAGCAACATCTGGGGTGTTGCGACCAGCCCACCCTGAGAAATATATTTGTTGTATACATAAATCCCTCTTGAAAAAGGAAAAAAATTGGAGAGTTTAAGAGATTAATGATAATAGATCTAGATATCTTAATGAAATTTTTATCAGGATGGGCACAAACACTTCGGATTTGCTTTAAGATGATTGAATATAAATTGTTACTGATTTCTCATGCATAGTGCTAAACGTAAAGCAAATCAAATGGATATAAAGCCTATCCTGATCAAAATTTGGTAAGAATATCCTCACCGAATTTTTTTAAAAAAGAGATTACCCTCATGTGTAAAAGTATCCCAAATGCTTGGAGACTTCCCATCTTCTGCCCATGCACCTTCATACTACAAAAATATGGAATACATTACAGCAAAATCAACTAATTAAAACTATATAAATGAAAACCCTAATATTCATGAGAAATTGTACCATATAGATGGTTCTTCCCATAACCTAACTCGAGACATTACTGGGTGGACTTTGAGTAAGACTCCCATGCACAACCATATAATGGGCACACTTGAAAATATAGAGATGCTTTTAGGCCCTTTTTTATTGTTTTTTTTTTCATTATGAAGTGTTTGTCAAAAATGTTACCCCTTAAAATACTTCATTTAAGGGACGCTTTCATTTTAATGTGTTAGGCAATAAATTAAATTACTATTTAATCAATTAGATTTTAGCCTTTTTATCATTTCTCAAATATAACACATTTATTTCTAAACATATATGTTAATTTATTTAATCATTTAGTGATTATGATATCCTTGGTTAATAAAACATGTTCATATGATTATAAGTTCATCAGTATATAATTAATCCACCTCAATCATTCAGTAAAGGTTAATAATTATAAATGCATCTATACTAAATAGTTAGTGGTTTGAAAATAACTCCATAACTGCTTTAATTGCTTTTAGGAGACAGTAGCTACAATTGGCAGGGTTCTTCCAATTTTAATGGTTGGCAGGTTTCTAAGAGTTCTGTTAATTGCTTTTGCTGTTTTTTTTATTGTATTTCCTTTGTATGTGGTTTTGTATAGTTGTTTGTGTGTTCTAGTGAGGAAAATTGAGAAAAATGTCCTTGCCACAAAGAAGTAAGACCATGGGAGGTTGCTCCATGGTAAAAGTGTGTTATAAAGATTTTTCCACCAGAGGAGTAACACTTTTTGATTTGCTGTAAGTTATACAAAAATTCTAGGTGTGGTGGACACCAAGGTGAGTTACAAGCTCTATTTACAAATTTTTACATTATGTACTTGGCAATAAAATTTTCATGCATGTGTTTCTCATGGTAAAAAATTATCACAAAAATTGTATTTAAAAATTTAGATAACACGTTTTGTACTTGTTATAAGTGTGATTGTTCCTGAGTTATCTTTAGATAACTCATTATGTTTTTTTAATAATTTATTCAAGTTTAAGTTTTTAAATATGATGAATACTTGAGAAACTAACGTGTACAGGAGGAGATAACAACAATAAGAAAGGTAAATTTTATTTGTTAATTAAAATAGTTTCTTTAGTGACAATTTTAATTAATTTTTTTATATATTAAAATGTTCGTGATGGAATTTTAAATATAAAAATTTAGTTTCACCATCCGACCATCTATTCCCGTCTTGATTAATTCCAAGTCCTAGGTTGGATTGTGACATTTGAGATCCGTCACTTCCAACATCTCTCTTTGAAAGCAAGTAACAAAGGTACTCAGGGGCTCTACCGATTCCTATCAAATTATGGCAATGCCTATGAGTTCATCTAGGGTATTTGTGTGTTGGCAAACTGCTTGACGAATATTTATTTGAACTCGATAAATGAAATGATTATTCTCAGTGATAAACTGTTACACCACCAGAGTGTAGGCTTTTTAAGTGTCATGAAGAATAAATAACACTTCAAGATATTGTTTGCCCTAAGTAAACAAATGGCTGACTCGAATGGGGTGGCGTGATCCATGTGATTAGATCTACCCTGGTAAGACTCCAGTGACAAAATTTTATCTCTCTCTAGATCTTTAGTCTTAGTGGTTTCTTTGCAAAAGGCATTCTATAAGTCACGTCTTCCTCCATGGATCTCAATGTACCTTATGTCTCTCCCAAAGTCAATAGAAGAAGAGTCTACAGTATCATTCTTCATTGGGTTGGATGACAAAATTCTTCACACAATAGTTGGCACACTTCTTTTTTAATTATGACAATTTTGAAGAAGAAGAGGGAACTTGCACAATTGGTATTACTCTCAGTACATGTATCAGTGTTTCTCTTGCTACTCAACTCTGTGAATAGCTTAGTTACTCTTTGCTACTCAACTCTGATAGTGAATTATCCTGTCTGATCCCACAGCCAAATAACTCAATCAAGTCGGTCAGACTGACCTATTACACAAGCCCAACAGATTAGCTCTCTGTGCCTCGATGTATTTGAAGCATATTCGATCATACAAAATCATATTAATAAAAATATTAAATTCCATAATAAGAGAATTTTGAATTTTAAAAAAAATCTATCTTCATATCACCTAATAATGGAGAGGGTTAAGGCATGTAAAGCTTTAGGTTCATTCCCACATTGAAATGTTAAAATCTATGTAAGTGTAGAAGTACAATGTAGTTTGCTCTAAAAAAATGTAGTTTGCTCTGACCATAAGCTAACACTGTCATTGTCAGTCCTAAGCCCGGATGTGAAAAGTGGATGGTTGTGTTAGGTAGTCGACATCCAACATAAAATTTATCGAAAAAATCATGACATAAAATTTTTTTATCATTGTGTAAGTGCTAGGGCGTCCCCTAGAAGCGACACACTGTATGACCTTAATGCAGTAAAAAGTGTGCAGGGATCGCTACACCGGCGCCCGGATGTAGTGTCAAATAAATAAGGGTACTCATATTATGAACGAATACAAATAAAAAAGTTAGTCCATTAAACTAATGAAACTAATGTTATGATAGGATCTTAGAATATAAACACTCTCAATGGTAAATTAATAGAATTAGTTGATATTATGATTCATAAAAAGATTAATATTTTATGTATTCAATAAACTAAATGGGTTGAAGAAAATGCTAAGGAGATTGATAACTTAGGTTTTAAACTTCGGTATTCTGGTAAGAGTTGCACTAAAAATGGTGTAGGTGTTATTATAGATAAGAGTTTGAAAGATAATGTTGTAAAAATTAATAGAGTTGAAGATAGAATTATAACCCTTAAGATTATCACTGATACTAAGATTTTTAATATTATAAGTGTTTATGTTCCTCAAGCAGGTTTAGATATAGGGATATTCATGAAGAAACAAATGTTATGTGAGATAAAATAATAAATATTATTAAACAAGAAGCAAAAGATGTACTTGGAGAATCAAACGGAAAAGTTTTTATAAATAAAAATAGTTGGTGGTAGAATAATAATGTGCAAGAAAAGATAAAATATAAGAAGTTATTTTATAAAAATTGGTTTAAAAGTAAAAGCTTAGAGAATTTAGAAAAATATCAAACGGCCTGCACACAGTTTAAAAGAACAATTTATGACGCTAAAAATTTTGTTTTTAAGAATCTTTATAATAAATTAAATACTAAGGAAGTTGAAAAATATATGTATAAACTAGCCAAACAAAGAAATAAGAAAGTAAAAATTTAACTCAAGTAAAGTGTATTAAAGATGAAAATAAAAAAAAAAATTATTTTTTTAGAAAAAAATATTCAACATAAGCGGGTGAGTTATTTCATAAATTTTTTAATGAAGTTTCTGAAAATACGATCAACCATAGTGACCTTAATATTGCTAATAATAATAAAATATTGTCATTCGACGCTGGATTGAGCAGCGGAGAATCATTCGCCGGAGTCCAGCAGCGGGGAACCATCCACAGATCTGCTTCTTTCTCGAAGTGGTTCTTCGGGCTTCACTCATTCTCCACCTACTTCGTTTTTTTTTGTAGCCTTCTTTGGTTTTCCTCGCTACAGGTATATCTTCTTCATTTTCCTAATATTTTGTTAGATCGCTTAGATGATTTAAGTTTTCCATATAAAAAGATGAATTGTAGGTATAAATTTGTTATATCAAGAAGCTTCCTTATCAAAAAATGGTCTATTACTTCTCTAACTACTATCATGTATAAAATTATAAAGAAACAAAATTATAAGTTATTCAACCCAAAAATTTATATCATCGAAGGTTCATTTTAAAAGGCTTTATATGATTACTGTTGTGATTATTAATAGAAAATTTCGCACAAAGGAATCATATATTACACAACTTCTAGTTCTGCTGATGGGGAAAATCCAAAAATCTACATCAAGTAGCTGGTTGAACATAAAAATTTAATAATTGCAAAAAGGTTGACTTTCGAGGCTTTGATATTAGAATATTTTTTAGATTATTTCTGTCTAGTTTCTTGTTGTGTTTGAACTNAACTGGTTGAACAAAAAAATTTAATAATTGCAAAAAGGTTGACTTTCGAGGCTTTGATATTAAAATATTTTTTAGATTATTTCTATCTAGTTTCTTGTTGTGTTTGAACTTTAAAATATTCTTTAAGAAGACTTCTTTCTTTTAACATGAATTTAAACTTCTCATGAAAAGTAAAATGAGATAGGAAAAAAGAAAATTGTTCATGAGCTAGGACAGGTTAGTATATAGATAAATGTTATTTGGTCCATAACTAAAAATAGAAACTACTTTGTAATATCATATAAACACTAAAATAGTTTGTATATAGAAAAATGTTAATGTTTCTTTACTCCCCCTTATTTTTGATATGGTATGAAAAAGTTAGGTGATATTAATTTAAAACATAAAATTCAGATATTAGATATGTAAATACAAAAGAGTAGGGTGGAATGCATGCAAATGCTCCTAAACGAAATATCATTTGTGAGGGAAAATCTTCTTGATTATATGATATTTTTTCTTCCACTAAATAAATAAATCTCAACTCAATAATTCTTAGATATTCATTTTATAGTTTTTTTTTTTATATGATATAGTGTTATGTGGTTGTTCCTCTTTTATATGAATGTACAGTTTACAATCTTTATAAAAGTTTTTTTTTTCTTTCCAAAGTTTATCCTATTTTTTAGTAGTCTTTGTCATGATTTGTTTCCAATGTCTAATCTTTACGGCGTCATAAAGATGAAGATGCCAATAATCTATCTTTTGTTTTGTGATTTTTTAGAGGGTTGATATAGAAATTGTTCTTTTGTTTTGTGATTTATTTGTCATGAAAAGAAACAATTTCTGCTTATCCATTAATCTGACAGAGCTCAATGAGTAAAACTAAAGAGGCTGGAACATCAGCCATGTGGGATAGAGAAGTTACTATGATCTTTTGTGATTTATGCGTAAGGGAGGTTGAGGTGAAAAATAGACCCACTACATTTTTTAACAAAGAAGGGTGGTGAAATATCTTGGTTAAATTCAAAGAAATGACTGGAAGAGATTACGATCGAATGAAAATGAAGAACAAATGGGACCAGTTAAAGAAGGAATGGAAAATATGGAAAGAACTGAAACGGGGATCAACGGGAATGGGCTGAGACCCAATTAAGCGCACAATAGATGCACCAGAAGAATGGTGGGCTGAAAAACTACAGGTGCATAATTTACTCTTTTTATTTTATGTTTAATATAATTTCGCATTGACCTGACACTATTTTATTAATGCACATTTGTTATCTATATCAGACAATGCCGTCAGCCAAAAAATTTAAATTCGTTGGCATTGATCCAGTAATGGAGGAAAAACTATATGGAATGTTCATTGGGGTTGTCGCTACAGGAACTCATGTGTTCACCCCAAATGATATAGGGTTGAGCAGCTCAGCNCCTCAACAATCTTCAGGGATAAGCAAGAAGCCAGAAGACCCCAAAACCAACAGTCCCTTAAATCCAAATCAAACAATCATAGTCCTTTGACCAAATCATCTTACTTGATTAATCTAAGAGGATTTAAACGATATTCAGCAGGCTTGAGCTTGACGCTGGATACTGCCAAGTTCAAGTCTGGATTTAACAGTTCGATAAAAATACTCCAACTTGTATATGAATAACATAAGATACATAAACACAGCAATACAAACAAGAAAATAAAAACAAAGTAGATAATAATAATGAGAAACTAATCCAAGATATGTAATACCAAAATCATCAGCTAGTTCCAATTATTTCTCAGAAGCATGACACTTGTGTTGTGGAAATTGAGCTTTTTTATGGTAAAAAGAATTATTTTCCCAGTTCAACAGAATGATCAGTCCTTTGAAAGGAATATCAATAAACAAATGGGTAAAGGAGCTGAAGCAAAAAAGAAAAGAAGAACAGCGGCTACATAAAGCAGCGGTCCGTGCAGCAATATCAGTTGCAGAGGTTGCAGCAGCATTGGCAGCCATTGCAGCAGAGAGCGCAGAACTAGAAAGCACAAATGCTTTGAAAGAGAGTGCTGTAGCATCTGCAGCTGCACTAGTAGCTGCACAGTGTGCC